>OY757280.1:4352654-4464879 GCA_963584085.1 Pyrausta aurata
TTGGTTTTTTTAAAGACGTTGAGTTCTAAAGATTTGATAAACAGGTTGTTTACTACTTGCAGCAATTGACTTTTTTTGTCGACCTTAAAAATGCTGTGACTGGTTTAGGGTTATATGGATAAGTTTTTTTTTTGCATTCACAATAGTATTTTTCATTTCATACTACCAATAACTATAGCTGTAAAGACTGAACAAAAGTTTTTTGTAGCTAAGCATCCAACCAAATAAGATAATTTGCATCAATTCCTATAAACTAAAAAGAAAATCAAAATAGTTAAGGAATCACTCCTTTTTTATCTCAGCAGTTAATAAATATTAATTTCGAAAGCTTTTTTTTTTCACAATCAGATTTTTCCTATGTTCGTAATTCTGTATTTAACTTAATATATTTTTTAACCAGGGGCTTTGTTTAAATTTTAATTCTCTACGAACTTCGGTAACACGCAAAACGAATTTTTGACATTGTAAATAGATTTCTATAATACATATTTTTTCTTACGATGCAAGTTTCATGTCATCAGTTAATAAAGATTCATTTCAAATATTTATTTTTCAAAATCAGATTTTCTAACGTTCGTAATTCTGTATTAAGTTCAATATTTTTTCTTAACCAGGGGCTTTGTTTTTATTTCAATTCTCTATGAACTTTTTGAACATGCAAACTGAATTTTTGACATTGTGAAAAGATTTATATAATGTAAGACATACTTTTTCTTATGGAGCAAGTTTCATTTCATCAGTTAATAAAGTGAATCTTTATCACGGAAAACGAATTTTTGACATTGTGAAAAGATTTCTATAATGTATAACATATTTTTTCTTATGACGCAAGTTTCATTTTATCAGTTAATAAAGTGAATCTTTATCACGGAAAACGAATTTTTGATATTGTAAATAGATTTCTATAATGTTAAACATATTTTTCTTATGACACAAGTTTCATTTCATCAGTTAATAAAGATTCATTGCACATCAATTGGATTTTTTTCTTCAGAATAAAATTTGCTAATGGTCGTTATTCCGTATTTAACTCAATATTTTTTAACCATGGGCTTTGTTTTTATTTCAATTCTCTATGAACTTTTTGAACATGAAAACTGAATTTTTGGCATTGTGAAAAGTTTCTATAATGTATAACATATTTTTTCTTACGACACAAGTTTGTAACTAGCTTTGGTTCCTTAGAATTGCAAACACAAATATTTTGTGGACATAATGAAAAAGTCTGAATGATCATCGTGTAAACTATTGGGGTATTTTACTTTTAAGATATAACCAACGTGTGAATTGTTTGGTCATTATAATTTACGACTAAGATCTTTCCATTCAAAATTCAACGAAGGTAAATGTTGAGACATAGAGCCCACCCATATAAATTGTTGGCATCAAGATAAATAAAATACGATACAGAATCGTTTTTGTCAAAGGTATCCATTATTATTATTGATTATTTGCTTTTGCATAACAATGGCTGCACTGTGATATTCCTGCTCTGATACTCGGGTAATTATCAAGGCAGCTTGATGAAAGCAATTTTATCAAAATCTGTTAATAATTCTAATTCTACAAAGTGTTTTTTAACAAAGCATCCCAACTTAACCCTCGAGCAGGATCTAAATTATAGGTTTTTTTTAATGCTAACATTATAAAATAGTTTAAAAATGTCACATAGAACAAGAACATCCGTTTATTAGAATAGTCAGCCATTGTGCGACAGTGAAATATCAGTTTCAGAAATACCATGCCCAATTAACATACTGGTGAAACATTCAATCAATGGTCAATCTATTGTGTTCATATAGATACCCTTTTCGCTTTAAAAGTTTAAAGTCAGTATGGTCGGGGTAATCTTTTTAATTTTTCGGAATTGATCTTCATGAAGTTTGTTATCTAATGATTCTAAACTAGAGGATATTTTTTTAAAGATAGACTTTTTAAACCTTAAATTCACTTGATTGCTATTGACATTCAAAACTTTTGAAAAATAAATGCAAAGTTTATGGCATGCACAATAAAATATGCATCATAATTACTGAGATTGTGCAATATGTAAAATAAAAGTATGAATCGCGGTACTACCCACTTTACTACACACCTCATGACATTAACCTCTGAAAAACACCTTTGTGTTAGTCATGGTCAATAAATTGTTTGATGCTTAGTTTTTTGTCCACTAAGATAAGTGGACAAAAAACTAAGCAGATACTTAGATAAGTAACTTAATAATATTTATGGAGGATTCTTTTATTTTGTTTTTGTCTACCTAAGAAGAGTATGTTTTGGGAAATTGCTGGCTTTGGCGATACTTTGAATGTCTTCATGTAATTTTGTAAAAAAAGCATGAGCACAATTTGAACCTGTGTATATTTTAAGAGTTTATCATCGTTAGAACATTTAACATAATTACCGAAACTGTAGCCATCATGTCTAAGCACATTAATAGTGAACGATTTGAATGGATCATTATTTGTACATGAATCAATTGTATTGAGAAAAGACATTTTTTTCCTACTCACACTTAGAAAGATCAGTTCTGTTTTTGAGCACAGTTCCTATTTTTGTGTTTATTATGTGCATCCTGATTGTTAAAATAAAATAGGACAACCGTCACAAAATATAAATATCACTATGAGATGTAATCTGACTACTAACTAAGCGAGATAAGTTTTTTTTATGTAGAAATAATGTCCGTTACTTCCGACCCTTATGTACAGCAAATTAATATAAGTGCGTTTTAGCGACTTAGTAAAAATATAATGGACAAATCGCCGAATTGTTCTTACTCACGGCATTGTATTGTATTCCAAACAATTTGTTTATTTATTTAGGTACATCAACAGCACAAAGTACACGCACTTACTTTGATAAAGACACAGTTTAGTTAACCATATACGTTTATTCTTATATTATTAAACTTTTCGATATTATTTATAAGATCAGTTAACTGGGAAAATCAACACCTGTGAAATTTAATTTCTGTTTATATTTAGAATATGGAGTGACACGATTTGAATTTTCAGTAGCTGAATACAATGCTGGGAGAAAAATTCACTTTAAACATTGTACATAAGCATTTTTAACACTTATTACTGCCTTTTTATTTCTTATAATTTTCATGAGGTAAATCAATATAAGAAGAACCACGAAGTGGGTTAAATTCATTTACATTATATCAACGCTAAGTAAATTTCAAAAAAGACCAACCGCTGTCTATTTTTTCCAATTCGCTTATTTTGTTTGAAATTGTTTCATGTAGAGCGTCGAGAAATGTCGTTAATTTTTCTAATATGTTTATTCTATAGTTCGGAGTTAGAAAGAAAAATGAACTTATAATTTCTTTATTGTTCGTTTTGCAATTTAAAAAAAAACTTTAAATGTTTTTACGTCTAAGATACATTCATTCAACAAAGTCTGAAAAGTATTATTAATAGAAGAAAAAAATAAGTTGAATTCTAATATCTTATCATTATTCGAGATTGGTACAATTCTATACGTATGCACACGTTTTCCAAATGCAGTAGATGAATACGAAAATAATTATTCTTATAGATATTACTCCGATAGACCTCACACTCCACGATGTTGTATTTGCAATCATTTTCGCCCAAAAAGTTAAATCCTTAAATGTTTGCTGCTCGAACGTCTCCTTTTTTTAAGAAAGAAAGAAAATACTTTTATTCAACCGAACCAAAAAAAAAATGCAAAAACTAGACTACTTGATTAGAAGACGTTTTATTATCATGATCCCATGTACTTTATCATCATCCAGACGTTTTAAGCCAGTTCCAACTTGCAAGCTGAAGAATAACAATAACTATAAGAGTTTTTCATAATTTTCATAAGAAATATTAAATTTAAAAAAAGACCTATTACTTACTTACTTTGTATCTAGAGGTAGTTCTATTGGAGTCTTGTTTAACTCATACTCAGAACAAACTAATTAGAATGAGTAAACGCACTCTGCACTTTCGCAGATTTCGTATCTTTCTAACTTCAAGTACAATAGTATCAGTTTGAGTTTAGACATGATTAACAGCTTCAATATCGCCAATATTATATAACAAATGCAGAAAGTAGTGATTTGTGATGTTTCTCCAATAAATACTTACTTTTTCTTTCCTCTTTTCTTTATTATTTTAAAGGTAAATTATTTTAATGTTTATACTTTTAACAATAATCTGCAACACCATAATCCGAACATAAACCGGCATTATCGACGTTGGTGTAAAAACCGCTAAACTTAAGTGGGACTGGGCGGACCACGTCCTCAGCATGTCTACTAAGAAGTGGTCCAAGATCATCACTCACTGGCTTCCTACCGATGAACGCCGTCCGAAAGGCAGACCTTGAAAGCGGTGGCGCGACGATCTAGACAAATATCACGAGGACTAGAAAACCCTTACCAAGAACAAGGACGCATGGAGTAGTTTGGGGAAGGCCTTTGCCCAGCAATAGGACAGAAACAGCTAGCAAAAAAAAACTTTTAACAACAAACTTGAATCTTCTAATGAACAAACTATCATTGATTGCCACAAAGTAAATTGGGTAACGAATTAAAATGCAAATCAACCTTAGCCGAGTAGATATTTCGGAATTGTTGAGGTTTATTCGTTGTCTGTTTGGTATTAGTTGTGCTTAAATGTATTTTCTTCTTAATCAATGGCGCCAGTACCATGAGGTCGTAAGCTAAGTATAACAATTAATACTAAGATAAAGTATTACACAAAGAAAATTGTAGAATGAAAATGAATATTTCAATTTATTACGGATTCCATTGGCAGATGGTAAAGAAAGACTAACAAATTAACAAATACATGTGAGCTCCTACTAAAAACTTCTACTAAGTTCGGAAATATTTGTCAAACAAACCGCAACCCCGTTAAAATTCTAGATGGTGCTGCTGTGCTCACGTATTATGGTAGTGCGTCTGTTCCACCTGTAATACAAAAAGCGATATCTACCTAGCGAATGCCAAAGTTTTATTTCGAAACACTGCTTCTATTGTTGACAACCTGACAAAGGAATGTTATCTCTAATACCATAGTGTTTTTCGACTATAAGTACAATAGTGTGAAAGGACAAAGGGGCGTCGAGGAGATCATTAGCCTTATCTTAATGAGGGGTATTGGAGCTTATCTGACGCAAAAGCTAAAACGCGAAGGAGTGCAGCTACGCAAAAATGGACCGCATAGATCGATCGGGCATGGCCGAAAACCCCCATTTTGACACCAAACTTTTTTTTTTTTTTTTTAGCCGGCGATCCCGCTCAGACCGCCGATGATGAGCTAGAAAATGCGGGGGCGGGGAAGGGAAGAGGGGGGGAAGGGGGGGGACCGGAAATAGTGAGCCAGAACGCACGAATCCCTACTACTTATGAGCCATACTCCACCACGCGGGCTCAGTGCGGATTGGCGGAGGGGTGTTTGTTAGGCAAGCGACCAACCTTGCTGTCAGATTTTATCAAGCCGCCTATATGGCATATGACTTTATATTTTGAATATTTAAAAAACATACCACTGTAGAATAGATTTGCGCCAGTCTGTCCTCCGCCTTGACTCCCTTCTTAGCTCTCAAGAGGAGGTATATCCGGTCCAAATCGGAGCATGAGTAGAGTAGCTTCTCAATCAGAGCCTTGCCCATGAAGCCTGAAACATGAATCGGAAAGGCTTTATTGACAAATTTATTAATTGAAAACTTAAGGCTTCAAATTCAAATTCAAAATCTTTATTTAAATTTAGGTCATCAAAATGACACATATGAACGTCAAATATACATTGAAAAAAAGTGCCCTGATGGGCCGAAACATGTCTCCTTATCTTTTAGGCCCTACCAGCGCTTCGAGACAGAACACAGACAATTAGGCAAGTGCTGAAAAAAAAGCTTGTTAAAGTTTCGATAATATTGCAGGTTAAAGGCTACATTTACATGTAGGTAGTAAGTCATAGAGTTTTGTAAATGCAGTTATTTAGGAGTTTCTCTACATAAGGTAAGTAGTTAAAAAAGAGAAATATAATACACTGAAATAAATATTATGTGAAAGCTCGGTAACACCATTTCTTCAACTATTTAAGAAAAAGGTAATAACTTTAATTAATGTTGGATTATTATTGTTACATAGAAAAGAAATTCATTTGACGTTTGCAATTGTTAAAGTTAGATGGTGCAAGCTATGTATGATTTAAAACTTTGTTGCATTTTGTACTAAATTAATCCCGTTGATTAATTTAGATGGTGCGCCTCTTGCGAGATAGAATTCATGGCGAAAATATCAAACACGAGGACTATCTAACTAAACAGGTCTATGAGACACTTTAAGTGATAATTCTACCACTAATTATGGACGAGGTTTGCTATAAAAGCTGTTGGTACATAAAGGAAAGGGCTATTGTAAAATTGTGTAAACAATTAATAGGTACACCTACCAGAGCCACCAGTAATAAAAATCGTCTTCCCCTTATAGTATTCTGGTATTTCCTGCACATCTTCGAAGTTCCGGTCTTCAAGGAACCCCATTTTGAAGAAACTGTAACGATACAAAAAAATAAATAAAATTAAAAATTTTTATCTTAGGCATTATCCATAAGAAATGTTTGTAACAAATATTCTACTATATAAAAATAAGTCAGGTTTTCCTTCCTGACGCTATAACTCCAGAACGCACGAACCGATTTCCACGGTTTTGCATTCGTTGTTAAGGTCTCGGGCTCCGTGAGGTTAATAGCAAATTCCCATAAAACGGGGCCGGGGCGGGACGGGGCTGGGGGCGAAACGAATTCGCTGAGACCGCTTGTACCTTAAAAAACTATGTTAGATAGTACGGACGACTGCACGTCAAGGTAAACACTGCGGTATCTTATGCAGTTGTAATAAGGGCTAGTTTGCAACAAAAGTGGGTAACCTGATGTACCGCCAGCACATTAAATTTGATTTATTTATTTGTTGCAAACTACGGATCTACAACCATTTCATCACAATCGACTACAAAATTTGGCACATGAAATAAAAAATACATTGTTTTTATTAATTTTCTAGTTTTAATATGTAATGCTAGGTCTTTGACTAGCTGGTAGCGTGTCCTATGCTGCATAATGACTCCCACGTCTAACCTAGCCGCAACAAAATACAGGGTGATTATAATAAATGTTGTAATTTGATTAAATAAACACACAAATATGTGTTTTTTTGTACAAACCAAAAAATATGGCTCCTTTAAGAAAATATGTTTGGGCCACAAAACTACCTTAAATCTGTTTACCAAATCCAGATCACTAAATTCATCGCTGATCACAAACATGATACCTACTTACTAATACTTAAAAAGATCGCAGAATTACACTGAATAAGGTTTTTGTACATTTTCTATTAGATTTGCTTTATATTTTTGTAAATAAAAATTACTAAGAGTAAATATAAGAGTTTAACACGTGCACGTGCGAGATATAAGTAATGTATAATTGCATAATAGATGCATAATGCATTGTCGGTCTGTGCGTAATACCTAATAGGCAGCTATTAAAACAATAACACGCTTAGTTTTTCCGTAAACTTGGATTTCTATGGACCTTGGCCTTGAAATGTAGTCATCTACAAAGGAGAAGAATTAATGAAATTGTATTTTCTATGAGAACTGAACATACAGGGTGTTTTTGCAAGGGGATGCCAAATTTTAGGAGGTGAATGAGTCCATCAATATGAAAAAGTTTTACTAGGGGGCTATGGTCGAAATTTCGAATAAAATTTCAGGTGCCCCATACAAAATCAGCCAGCTACATTGACGATAATGTCTAAAGAGGCAGAAAATAACTAAAGTTTTAAACAATGGCCCCATAAAAAAAGTTGCCGGTTTTGATGGTTTCAGACACGTCCTAAAATTTGGCACCCCCCTACAAAGTCACCCTGTATGTTGATAACTGACATCAGTAACACATAAATATGATGACCGAAGCGTTTATGGTTGGTTTGCACGTTTTGCATTTATTATGATCTCAACCGGAATTCCCTTTAGCTTTACTGCATATTTATATTTCAATTGAAATATTGATTTTATTATAACAAGTCTGATGACTATTACAAAATATAGTTATATCTTGTATTACAGCGTGTGGCTGGTAATTGAAGCAAATATTTTAATCAATGATTCCACAGAGTATACGTAGTTACCTTGACCTAGTCATAGTGCTCTAAAATGCTTTAACTCGGAGATATAGTAATCCAAATACTAAAATCCCTAATCAATGTACATACATCAAAATCGCTAATTCTTTGTAGTAAATGTCAATATCGTTGTAAATGATAATGTCAAGTTCTATAACTGGACGCATTTGTTTGCAATACATTGGTTCGATTTATTTCGATAGAAAATAACAATAAATTTATTTTAAAACCATTTAGAATTTATTACTGGTTACTTAAAGGAGCTGTATTTTAAATTTTTGCTCCTATAACAGGACACACCCTGTATACAAGTACAAGTCTGATGACTATTAAAAGATATTTAAGTACTTAAAACGTCATCTTAGGGCCGTTTGCCACGGTGGTAGTCCAGTTCTGCAGGATATCTGCATTACTAGATCTTGGTATAATCGAGAGAAACCCTCAAATCTTATAATTTCTACCGCACGATAGAAACTGAAATGCATAGAAATCGTGATCCTGAAAAATCAAGAACTATTTTTTTCTAGAAAATTTTAACGTATACACAAGAATTGAGGCCCAGAACATTTTCAATGTATAAGTGTACTGTTTCAACGTCACTCCCCCCGCAAAAATATCTGTTTGGTCACTAAAATCACCTACATTTTGTAACTAAAAAACCGGTTAAGTGCGTGTCGGACCCGCGCACTGAGGGTTCCGTGCCACCCTTAACTGAATTCAGGGTCCACTTACTTTCACTTAACGAAAACATCAAAATATATTGTGACAGCAAAAAAAACTTTGTTTTTCATAGTGTTTGTATGAAAGACAAAGTTACATTTGCGGTTGATAAAAATGTGCAATATCTCAAAAACTACTGGTTCGATCTCCTTCAAACCAATTTTCGTTGCAAGTTTTTGTTGAGATCTACATCATATATTTTTTTCAAAATTTTCACTTTCTTAGTTCAAAAGTTAGATGAGGGGGGACGCCCATTTTACCACTTTGGAAGCGTCTATATGTCAAACCTTACACTTTTAGAAAAAATGGTTTTAGAAACCTCAACATCATTTTTAAAGACCTATCCATAGACACCTCCCTCACCCACCCTCACGCATAGGTTTGAGTAAAAAAAAAATTTTTGGTTTTAGTTTCATGTATGGGAACCCCCCCTTAAATATTATTTTTTTCTTACTTTTTGTATCTGAATCGGAAAGCGGTAAACAAGATACACCTACCTACTAAGTTTCAGCTATGTGATGCTTATAGTTTCAGAATAAAGTGGCTGTGACATTCGGACGGACAGACAGACAGACAGACAGACAGACAGACTTGACGAAACTATAAGGGTTCCGTTTTTTGCCATTCGGCTACGGCAACCCTAAAAAGGCATTGTTTTAAGTAAAAAAAAAACTCTTTTACTTATCTTTTCAAAACTTATTCCGAACACTTACCTAACGACCAAACACGGTTATCCCACTCACACTTTTACTAACACTTTAAAAAAACAACATTCGATTTTCAAAACTGAAACAAAATGGCCGCACCGTCCGCGTCCGGCGGTCAAATGTCGCTGATTGAAATTCTAGACAACAATGTGTCGACTTCGATTAAAATTAAGGCGACGTTGTCATCATACTAATTAAGTTAGTATTTTTATTTATTGGTTTGCTCACATAGAATGATTTATAATCCTTAGGTATTACTCTAGCAACTATCTTCTAAGAAAATGGTGTTCTTACTTAATTGGTACCCATTTTCACTCATTTATGATATGATTTTTGGATAAATAACTACCGGGTTTTTATGAAATCTTTCTACTTTTCATCAATATCAGTTCAGTGCTTAGGCACGTTTAAACCATCTCATTTGAATCATTCTAACTTTAGTTTAGCCACGCAGATAATGTTTTTTTGACGTGTTCAATTTTGATACAAAATGTATTGAAAATTGTCGAAGTCTGAAAGTTTGACATTATTTCCATACATTTTGGGTCAAAACTGAAAACGTGACCATTCCTTGAGCGGCCAAATTATATTATTGATGTCTCTTTGCCTCATGAGCTGATAGATATCCTCAAGTTTTGGTATCTAAACCAAATCAACTTTGTTCGATGGGCGGGTGCGACATCGGAACCGTACAGGTTGGAGTGCGGGGTGAGGCAAGGGGGGCTAACCTCTCCAAAGCTTTTCAACCTTTACGTTAATGCCCTAATAGAGGAGCTCAGCAGCACACGTGTCGGATGCCATATTGATGAAGTCTGTGTCAATAATATCAGCTATGCGGACGACATGGTGCTGCTGAGCGCTTCTGTCTGTGGACTTAGGAAACTGATAGCTATTTGTGAAGCTTACGCGCATGATCATGGTCTCATATATAACGCTAAAAAGAGCGAGTGCATGGTCTTTCGGGGCAGGGGTAAATGTCCGGATACGATACCACCTATTAGACTCAACAACACCTTACTTAATAGAGTAGAGCAATTTAAGTATCTCGGACACATGTTGACCTCTGACCTGAAGGACGATGCAGACATGGAGAGGGAGCGAAGGGCGTTGGCTGTTAGAGCGAACATGATAGCCCGCAGATTCGCTCGTTGCTCTAGAGACGTAAAACTGGCCGCATTTTGTACGTCATTTTACACTTGCAGTCTGTGGGTGGCGTATACGCGAAAGCAGTTCGACGCCCTTCGTCTACAGTACAATAATGCGTTTAGGATGTTGTTGGGGCTGCCCCGGCACTGCAGTGCTTCGGGGATGTTTGCGGAGTATGGTGTCGCCTGCTTTTACACGACCCTACGCAAGCGGTGCACATCACTGGCACGCAGGGTTCGGGTCAGCCCCAACATCATTCTGAAGATGCTCTCCCAGAGATTTGACTGTCTGTATATCAACCATTGTTATATGGTTCATATATGGACTAATACTCAAATGCAAGCCGGTGGTCGTCCAATTTAATTTATATTTTTTATTTAATTTAATGTATGTGCAATTTAATCTAATTCAATAATTTAAAATGTATGTATGACTTAATTATGTCGAAATAAATAAATAAATGAAAATGAAAATGAAATAGGTAAATGTGCGTTCTTAGTAGGTCTGTATAACCACCTTATTTTTTGGTGTTTCATGTGGAATCTGACAAATATAATATGACTTTTAGTTAAAATGTGATGGCGCGAAAAGTGAACAGACACAAAATGAAAAAGACAGTTAGTTTTGCATTCATAACAGTTATGGAAATTCAATATTATGTACTTACTTTAATTATCACACGAAAAACATACAAATACACAACGCACTAGACCAAGATACACATCACTGTAAGTCCTTTAACTTATTTTAAGTGCAACTAGTTCATCTATAATGTATTTTTACCACAATGAAAAACCCAACGGAAAATCTCTTCTTAGACAATATCACTTAATGAGAACTATATACCGAGGCAGCTCTATGGCATATGGCATAAATACACTTGTATTTACGATAAATTATACAATGAAGAAAAACACATACAAACGACTGTTAAACGAATATTAACTACACAGCACTTAACTTCGGCTATACAGATATCTATTTCCCTTTAAAAATAAAGGATATAAAGATTTCTTTTTAATAACTAAAGTTAATAAACTTGAACACAAACCACGCGTTCTTGACTTCGAAAAGTATTCGTAACAATAGTTTGCTTGATTGAGTTTAGGCCAAGGGCTATAATGTGTATTGGTAATGTCATTGCTTATTGTTAACCTAACAAATTACTTAAAAAACAACACATACTCATCTCTTTGTCTGTGTGACATAACCTTTAAATAGTGAAATTGCAAAAATAAAAATTTTTTTTGTCAAAATTTGACCTGCCTTAAAATCACACTAAAAGGACTAAAATAACGTCAACGAACAACGAAGTCGGTGTATGATGGTGCCTACGAAGACTGTTACTGCCCTTTAACACGTTCCGGGACAGTGAATGCCTACAGGCGTGAAAACAATAAAACATCTATTGTGTCTGGAGTAGCGTCCCGAAACGTGTTAAAGTTGACATCTTGCACAGACTCCAAATGAGTTTGTTTCTCGTCATTTCGTAATTAGAGTGTGTAAAGCGGTTCAATTCTTATGAATCAACATTGTTTTCATCGTTTTAGTTAGGTATTGTTTAAGTTAGTATAACTTATTATAATAAACTTGATTAAGCTAAAATATTTACTAAAACCATTTCCCTAATTTAATAAATACTTAATTGGAACCCGCATAAAAATCGGTCGAGCCAAACGCGTGATATTCGCGGACAAACATACATACAAATATACAGGTCGAACTAAGAACCTCCTTTTTTTAATCGGTAAAAAATGAAATGCGCTGTCTCGTTTGCACGTTTTATTACTATCCCCCCCGCAAGTCCTTGCGTTTACTATAGCACTCTATCCCCTCGCCTATGCTCTTGCGCAGCCTTCGCGTGCACATAATAGTTTACGCTCGAGATGCAGCCTGTGATGCAGACGCCTACTTACATAACAATAGCGCACCAGTTGCAGCAGCTGACTTCGCTTGGTTTACGATGCACATAGAAATTTGTAAATTCACAAATGTTGTGTGCAATTAAGATTTATCTATCTATCTATCTAGAACAGGCTATCATCCTCATGAGTTCATCATCTTTAAATGTTAATAATAAGTATGATATGGTTTAGAATGTTTCTTAACAGCATCTTTCTGGCTTACCGGGCCAACTGCTCTTCCAATTGAGGCTAATATCGGTTGATATTAGTCGTTAAGCCTAGTCAGAGGCGCTATAGGCGGCTTGATAAAGTCTGACAGCAAGGTTGGCCGCTTGCCTTGCAAACACCCCTCCGCCAATCCGCACTGAGCCCGCGTGGTGGAGTATGGCTCATACTACCTCATATTTGAGGTAAGGCCTTTGCCCAGCATTGTGATGCTTACAGGCTAACTTTACTTTTTTTAACGGGAAGTATAGCCTATGTTATTAATATTCATTGTGCATACTCGTTTACTCCGTTTGTTATTCCTTATCTCTATCTATCTAATCTGTAAATGTGTATTCAAAGTTTACACTAGCGCCATCTATTGACACTTATTCGCAGCAGCCAAAAATATTATCATAAATGATCTTGATCCTTACAAGAATAAAACGAAATATGATTTTTGATAACCTGTCTAGTTTATAAATCAGCAGAGTTTGAGTCTAAAATAGAAGTATCCTATTTTTTATGACCCTGTTATAAATTGCACATGTAAAAAGCAACTGTGTCAGACAAGGAATTGAACCCTGCGTCTTACTCTATCCGGGCGCATGCCTATACCACTCGGCCATCGACACATTGGCAAGCCTGTTGAATTTTGCAAGTGCTTTCTTTTAACGCGTAGGCTGCGCGTCACATCATCACTATGTTTTTTTTATAGGCAAGCCTGTTGAATTTTGCTTGCTTTCTTTTAACACGTAGGCTGCGTCATCACTGTTTTTTTATATCATAGCGCCTCGCCTTAAATATTATTCAGCATTTTAAAAGGGCAGTCAACTACACATACTTGACTCTCAAGTTCAATAATAAACATTGAATAATCAAATAGTTTTGTGAATTGAATTGAATTAGCTCACGAAATGATTAGGCGTTTGACCACAATCATTCTTGAATGTAAGGAGCGCTTTAATACCTACCTGAAATAATATTAAGTTGTTTTATATTAAACTGGTCCACAGATTAGTAAGAATATCGCACATACTCTTACTAATCTGTGAGTATCGCTGGTCTAAGTTTATTACGTCACCTTACCTATGATAACTTCGTACAATTGTGTCATTTCAAGATTTTTTACGGTTCTTTTCATCTGTAGGTGCTCTTTTCTTAATAAGATAACTTTTTTGTCCGTCGACTGTCATGTAATTACGACCAAATAAATTTTATTTTTTGTATGTTATCATTGGATCAAATATTGAAGTTTGTGATCAGTTTAATCTAAAGAGTGAACAGGCATTTTCTGGGTGAGCTTGCTTCATTGTCGTCTCTGTCTATACCACTGGTCTAGCCTAGAGACAAGAGCGAACCGATTTCAAATAAAATAAAATAATAAAAATAGTTGAATCCATAGAATTATTATCCCTTAGGAATATTAATTTTATGGTTGAATCTAAGTATGAAAAGATAACAAAACAATCCACAGATAAGGCTGTTTCTGTCTTAAAACTTAAGAGGTATATTTTGACATTCTAGAGAATCACAAGGCTAGTCAAATTAGTATCGTTTAAACTTGTAGAGGGAATTTCAAAGAACACGATTTTTGACTTCGTAACTTTGCGGGCTGGGACTTTTGCTATGTTAATTAATCTCCTAACGAGGGCAACTTAAGATATGGAGTCAAAAATTGTGTTCCAAGCGATACCCTCTGTATCTTTCCGAAGACTGAACTAGAAGAGTTTGTTTATTTGTTTGAACGGGCTTATCCACAGATTAGTAAAACTAGACAAGTATATCGTCTAGCTAAGTAGGAGGCATCAGGATAGTAATACAGGGTGTTATTGCAAGGGGGTGCCAAATTTTTTGGAGGTGAAAGGGACCATCATTATGAACAACTTTTACTATGGGATCATCGTTCAATTATTAATTTTATTTTCTGCCTCTTCATACATTATTGTCAATGTAGGTGACTGATTTTGTATGGGGAACCTGAAATTTTATTATAATTTTGACCATGACCCCGTAGTAAAAGTTGTTCATATTGATGGTCTCATTCACCTCCAAAAATTTGGCACCCCCTTGCAATAACACCCTGTAGAATAATATATTAGAAATTGAGCGGTCACCCATACAATATTTGACCATGACTATATCTGCTTTACCTGTTTAACAAACATTGCTTACGATCAAAATTTAAGACTCCCTTGACCGTTACCTCATTTAAAATTAAATCATGAAATTAAGCATTCTAATCACGCAAAAGGTTAACCTTGCTACGGAAACAAATGATACTTTATACTGCTACGTACTAAGTTTAAGAGCAATGAATCATAGTCTTAGGTTTGATTCTTGTTTAGAACAATAGTAGTAAGTTCCGTTCTCAAAAGGTAGGAACGGGACCCTTAGTCTTAGTAATAGGCTTCTGATTTTTACCCTTTGCGTACGGAACCCAAAAAATAATTATGTTTTCATGTAACACCCTGTATTCATCGTAGGCACTATAATTAATAAAGTTATTAAACCTCAATGTCTGAAAAACTATAGACAAAAGTATCTACCATTTCATAAATAAATCCATTTCAAAATGACATTTGTCAATTTATTGGGAAGTGTCAAGGAAGTTTAGGATTTTTTACATGTTTATTTCTATAAAATCTAGTTGTTTTGTATTTTTTTACTATTTTTAACGTAATACAAAATGGCTAAAGGCAAAGGGAAAGGAAAAAAGAAGGTACTTACTATTTATAACTCAATGTTACATCATTACACATTACATTATCTGGAGAGCGTCGGTGTTTCCTAGTGATTACAATCCGAATTTATCCAAAGTTAGAGTGAATGTTTCTTCTGGGCGACCTCGTTCCATCTTCGCCCTATATCCATTCTATCTGTGGTTTTGCCATACTAAAGATAGAAATGGTTATCTACCTTTAGATTTTTTGTCCCTATAAAACTTCTGGCAGTACAAAATCTTACGGTCAGAGTGTATCCTTAAGGGCGGAGGTTGAGGAAATGGTATTTCCGGTCGAGGAAGCTACATAGTTTGCATATTATGGGAACGGACGTTAGTCGCACTTGGCTTGGTCTGGAGTCAAAAGCAAACCCATACAAAAACAAAACATTAACAACTATCGGTCCCCCGCGGATTCGTCTACGCGTTATGAATTTACTTCATTCCCGTAGGTCAAGAATTCGATTTTGGTCTTTTTCATATTTCTTATTCCCTTTCCAATGTAGGCCTCCTTCAACTTTACTATAAGAGGTATGGACGATTCTTGCTGAGTGATAAAAAATTATATTTGTATTTAAAATTTAAGTTATGAATAAAGAAAAGTACGGACTAAGTATGAATGCTATGTTGTTCTTAAAAAAATAATAAACATTTTTCCTATTTTCAGGATGAAGAACCACCAGGTATGTTTGTTTAATCAAATATACCAATAACATTTTTATTAAAGACAGAAAAGATAAACAATGGTTTATTTAACTAATCTGTGGTATTAAATCTTAAATTATCATTTTCTCTAAATTTCATAAGCCTCATAGTTTTTTTTTATCTTTACAAAAAAAATGTTTTACCTTCTTCGATAATATTAATGTACCTACAGTCATAAGCGACAGAACCGCCAAAATTTTACATTTCCTCTAAATGAATAATGTAATAAACCTATTTGATGTGCAATAAAGAGTTATCTACCTATTGAAACCATGTTTCAAGCAAATAAATATGCATTTCTTAACACAATTATTTACCTAACAGAGTCAGACATCCAAGAAGAGATCCTCGTGGCCACCACAGACCTGGAGCCAGAACCGGAGGAGATACAGTTCACCGACACATCCTACACGAGCGCCTCCTTCGAGTCTTTGCCCCCTGTCATCGAAGGTATGTAGATCGAAACTCGTTATAGGAAGACCACGAAATTGAGACCTCGCCTGCGGGCCAAAGGGGTGCGGGGGGAGACGAGAGCGCGGTTAGCGCCCGCACCTCTAGCGCGACCCGCTATCCCCTCCCCCCGCGCCCTGCCACCCCGCAGGCGAAGTATCAATGATGTGTTCTACCTATAGTGAGTATTGCTGGTATTACTACAACGTTAGATTGGAAACCATCCCCAAAGACTTGGGCTATTGCCCACATTTCTACGTTTCGCTGCCGGCAGAATCGTTTCCTAGCCACTTTGATCTGGGCGAATTCAAGAAGAGAGTGAATAGGCTCATCCTAGGCCACATCATCTTCGATTTTCAAATGAAAATTCGATTGGTTACCTTTTAACGAATGTGTACTGCATGAAAACGGGACCTAGGCTGCTAACCCGATGTTAAAATAAGAACGTGTCTCTCGGTCTCTAAATGATACTCGTAATGTAGAACTGAGAGCCAAGAGTTATTATATAATTCCGAGCTAAATACTCGTATCATCATCATCGTCATTATCAGCCAAAGCACGTCCACTGCTGAACATATGCCTGCCCTGACTTTTCACAGCGACCGTTCACAAGCGGTCTGCATCCAGTTCGATACTGCGATCTTTACAGGTCGTCTATCCATCTTATCGGTTGATGTCCTACGCTGAGTCTTTGGTCAAAAGGTCTTTAATTTAGAACTTTTCTGCCCCAACAGTTTTTGCGCTATGTGCCCTGCCGATTGCCACTTGAGCTTACTGTTTCTCAGGGCGGTGTTAGTTACTTTAGTTCTTCTACGTATCTCCTCATTTCTGTAGAGAAACACCGAGCATAGTTCTCGTATATCCTATACTACTTAAAGAGTTAAAACTGACTAACTTTGCATCATAGACGTGTCAAAAAATCAAATGAATACGTAGATAACAAGTATTTTATTACGTTAAATACATCGAAAGATAATATTTTTTTAAGATTTGTAGTTAAAGTACATAAATATAAAGCTTATATGCACATTTGAATCGAATTAGGTCATCCCGGTTAAACTCTGTAAACGTTTCATCAATTTTTTACAGTTGCCATAGCAACCGTTCATATATTCCGAAGTAGTCCCTTTCAGAAAGTGGAAAACAGTAAAAAGTGTTCTGTTTATAAATTACTTCATTACTTGATATTTCGGGTAAGATACAATCAGCTTTTGGCAATTTAAATGTCATCAATATTTATTCAATATACATTTGGGGTTCCTCTATAGGTAGAGTGCTTACAACTTTAATTTAAGACAATAAAATTCTAGTATTTATACGCCCCGCAAGTTGCTAATGTGTTGGAACCTTGTCAAATGAATAACCTCAAAACCTCTTTAGCAACTAAAAATAAACATCCCAAAAATCTAATTAATAACTTAACTAATTTCCAAAAAAAGATATAGAAATAGTATACTTCCAAAAATGGTTGTCGGGCGAATTAGTAATTTGCGGGGCTTTTATTAATTATAAACTATCAATTAAAAGACTTTAAAAAAATATTTGTTCTGCAATTTAGCAGAGACTGCAATTTAGACGTTGTTAAATTTTACAGAAAATGATTAGGATCAAAGTTAGGAAGATTGAAATTATTTCCATATTATTATGTGTCAAAATTTAAAAAAGTCAAAATAGCATTCTCTCAGCGCTAAATTTTAGCTTTACGTTTTACAATTTTTAAGATAACGCATATTATGTTATGAGGTACCACTTTAGTACATATTTTAATAAAAATATTTGATTTTCAGAGGCGAAACCTAAACCGAAGAAGAAAGGAAAGAAGAAGGTAAATCAAGATATAATTCTATGAAATATTTTTAATATTGGATGCATCGTATTTAAAGCCGTGAAATTAGCATCTCATTTATAAAAAAAAATCATCGCACCAAAAAAGGAACATGAAAACATTGAATATTGTACTTCATGAATTAATGACACGATCATCAACTCGTAGTACAAATCATGATTCGAAATTCAAATTTTCAAAGAAAATTTCACAATCTTGTCGTCTTTTTTTGCGACATTTTTTTGCTTGGCATAGCTTCTCTATACGTAGAAGTTACAATTTACTGTTTGTGGGGCTTATAATTATGAGCTTGTAATTTAGATGGTTATATTGAATTTTTTTTGTAGGCTGTGGAAGAAGTAGCAAATGTCGCCAGCGATTTCTTTCAATGGTCTGAGGAGTCTCTTGGTGCAGGTAACAAAATATTTATTATTTATTTATTTTAAAACATAATGCAGATATTCAAGTGTTCAAAAGATGGCATGTCTTTCAGCCAAACCTTTAAATCGTAGGAAAATGAAACAAAAATATTATAAAATATGGAAGTTTTGTTTCTTTCTCTTACAATACTTAAACTAAAGGCAATAAAATAGCAACTTTAAGTAATGAATTTTTTTAGTAAATTTTTGTTTTTATCGCAACATTGATGAGGTCACGCAGCCTACGCGTTAAAAAGAAAGAGCTTGCAAAATTCAACAGGCTTGTTAATATGACGGTGGCCGAGTGGTAAAGCATATGCCCGAATAGCGTAAAACACGTGGTTTGATTCCTCGTCTGTCACAGAGTCATGGTTGCTTTTTACAAGTGCAATTTATATTATTATATTTTTCTTTTTTATTAACCTGATAAATAATAAAATTCATTTTTTAACAGAGGAACAAAAACCACTAGTAGTTGAAGAAGAAGTGCCGATCGTAAAAAAGAAAAAAGGCAAGAAAGGCAAAAAGAAAGAAGTAGAAGAAATACCGGAGTTTGAAAAGGTAATGTATAATTTATACGTACTATAAAACACGCGATCCCTCGCGAATGCGTCGTTTGAGTTAACTCCCTCCCCTCCCGTCGCAGCGTGATGTTTTATAGCTTAAAGCCTTCCCCGATAAATAAGCTATGCAACACAAAAATATTTTTTCAAATCGGTTTAGTAGTTCCTGAGATAAGCGCGTTCAAACAAACTCTACAGCTTTACATTATTAGTATAGATTCTAAAAATGCATTTCATTTTGTATGTAGACTTACTAGGAGCATCTATACACGTCCCGTCATAGACTAGGCTACAGCTTTGCAAAAATTGTGGGTTAGTGCTGAGAAGAAACTGCGCAAGAAACTCAGTCACTAAATTAATTTCCACTTTTCAAAAAGTTTACATTTAAAATTGACTGTCAGGCAAAAAAATATAACTATGACACTGTTACCACTATAAACTGTTCCGTCACCGACCAACAACGTCGCGTGTCATGCACGGAGCGTGTCAGCAGTTCAGCATCGGCAGTGCGTGAGACAAACCGCTGTAGATCCGTTCAGTGGGCATAGTAGAGCGTATCGTGTTGCTCTTCGTGTCTTCTTCTTCTCTTCTGTTGCTGTTCTTCTTCTCTTTCTGTCTGTCTTCTGTCTCTTCGTTCTGTCTGTCTTCTTTCTTCCTAGCACGATCTTGGTTTGATACGGCGTAGTAGGGCCTTAATGGGTAATCAAATATATGATTTTATATCCAAAATTTTGTAACTATACACATTCATGTCACCATAAAAGTATCAAACACCATAGTTTTGTCTTCAAATGCCCATATATCGTGTTTAAAACCTTCCCCATTACAATGTCAAAACTTTCCCCAATTCATACTCAAAGTTGGATACTTTATTTGCGTTTCCGATAACTGTAATAAACTTTTCTTGATACTCATAAATAGTGACTACGTCATGCAGCCAATAAAATTCCTTTCGTTATTCTTTTAAGCACGAAATGTGAAAGAATACGGATTTTATAAAGGCAGCAACGTCAGCTGTGTTGTGTCGCGTTCGAGTGATATTTAAAAAAATATATATTTTTAGTGATATTTTTAGTACATTTTAAATTCGCAAATTTGGCTGACATACGGACGTGCCTAGATAATGTTTGGTGACTGTAAAAAAGTTGAGAATCACGCAAATAATTCAATGCGTTTTAGTGAGAATTTACTAGATTAAAGAGCAAATCTCAGTGAGATTTTTCTTATCGCAGATAAGGAAGTGAGCTAAAATACTTAATTTCAAGTGGTTCATCAAAATATTGCATGAACTTAGACGGTGAAATCAATGAAACAAAAGCTTTGAACGAATTCACATTAATGTGGGATAAATCTGCCACTAAAGTTATTGCTTCTTCTAGATATATTATTCATTTGGTGACACAAAACAATCATATGCATCAGGACATTAAATCTAAGTAGAAAGACATTTCTTAATTTAAATTTGATATTGGTAAACATTTTTACGACTTTAACGGCGTTTAATTTAGCTCACGCTTCAAAATCTTCGTTTTTGAATAATTATTGATTCAAAATTGTCATTCAAATTCATCTAGTAAGGACGGAATTGTGTCAATATATCGCTCTCATTATAGCGGTAAAAATTGTCACGCGTAATTTTCATACAGTCCCTGGAACTTGCGTTGTCTACTTAGTATATTAGGTATGTGGTTAGATCTTTGTAAAATAAGTAACTGTTAGAATACACAAAAAGTGATTGTGACAGCCAAAAGCTTGGAAAAAAATGAACAGAAAAGAAAAAGAGGCATGGATGCAGCAGAGAATAGAAGAATGGCGCGCGGAGAAAGAAGCAGAGAAGTTAGTTCTTTTTACTTCTAGAAGGAGAAACAGAAGCTTTGTTTGTAACTATACGGGTATATTGGTATGTTAGAAAGTAACAGGACTTAGTTAGAACATTATTGTGTGGTAAATAATCTTAACCCGTTGTTATTTGCTTGAGGAATAATGTTAATCAATCTTGTTATAACCCTTAAAATAATATCAGTTAATAATAATAATCAATTATTTTTTATTTGATTTGATTTGACCAGTATAGATTGAGAGTTTTTTGTTTATCTTATTTTAAAAGAAATACCTAACTCCGTTAAAAAGTAATGTCAAGATTGTTTTAAATATTCTCCAAGCAAAAAAACGGACTTCAGTTGATTAATTAATTGTTTAAATTTGATTAATGAAGAATTAATTAATTAAATTCATTATAATAAATTATTTTGATCTAATTCATTTAATTGATCAACTAAACTTAATTTTAATTTTAGGACCTCTTGTCCATAAATTTAAATTTAGTAGAAGGGCATCCTAGTTTTCTTCTAAACAGTTTCTTTCCCGTAGATATCTTTGCTTTGTTGATTATAAGTACCTAATTAATAAGTTACCGACCTAGTAGATTAATTTACGTACGCATAATTGTATGGTAGGTAATCGTATTAACTGTCAAGTCAAAAAATAATATAAAATTGCATATACATAAGCGCTCCTTGTATCTGTCGTAACCAACTAAATCCAATCAAATGGCTGGATGTCAACTGGCCAAGTCATTGAACGCAACGTTTAGCCAGATGAAACGACGTGCAGTCATTTACTTAAATTAGATATCGACCAATTTGTGATGCTTAGTTAGAGCAATTTTGAGTATCCATTTTCTATTCCAATCCCGCTAACATCTTAATATCTTTCAACACAAACTGTCCCAAAAATTAAACCTCTAACTGGTTTAGAATGGTTTTAACACTCAGTGTCATATTTGTTTCGTAAATGATGAAATTAGAAACCAAAAATTGCGCTCTCGGACTCGAAATCTTTTAAGAAACCTCTAACTTTCTAACACATCATGTCCATAGACAAGCAATCCTGGCGGGTGCGAAAGAAAAACGTGTGGCGTTAGCCCGCGAACGAGCCGAGCTGATGGCCAAAGACAACGCAGAGCAGGAGGTCAGGAGGGATATACTGCAGAAGACTTGCGATTTGTTTTGCAGTAAGTGGACTCGACTACAAATACTTCTGTCTTAACACATATATTTGACGACGCGTTTGGTGTATTGGTTATAGCGCTCCTGACTATTACGCCGGCCGTCGCGGGTTCGAATCCCGCAAGGGCAAATGTATGTGTGATGAGCACGAACATTTGTACCTAAGTCATGGAAGTTATTCGTATTTAAGTATTTATGGGAGACGCCCCCGTCATAATCGTTGTCTGGTACTTCGTAACACAAAAAAGGTTTTTCATGGTAAATTTTTAAAGTGTAAAACTATTTAAAGTTTTCATGCCATCACTTTCTTTCTGAAAGAAATGAATACGCTAAGTGACGTGATCTCTTTTGCTTTAAATCCCGTTTTGTTTACAGAATTCGAAAAGCAGAAGATTGATTTTGACAACAAAAAGCAGATGGAAGCTGAGGTAATGTCTCTCTCCCTCTCTCTTCTTCTGAATTTGAATTTTCAAAAATTCGTAGATATTAGTGTGGCCTGTAATAGGAGCAAAAAATTTAATCAATGATTCTACAGTATTCGTAGTTACCTTGACCTGGTCATAGTGCTCCAAAATGCTTTAACTAAAAGTTATAGTAATCCAAAGTTATAATATCTAGTCAATGTATATCAAAATCGCTAACTCGTTGTAGTAAATGACAATGTCAAGTTCTATGACTGGACTCATTTGTTTGCAATACATTGCTGGTTCGAATAATTTTGTTAGAAAATAACATTTATTTTTCAATTTAAAAAATTAAAACCATTTAATATGAATTACTCGTCACTTAAAGGGCCTACATTTAATTTTTTTGCTCCTATTACACACCCACACACACCCTGTATATGTTCTTAATGTCATCGTCATCATTAACAGCCAAAGGACGTCCACTATTGAACATAGGCCTCCCCTACGTTTTTCAACAGCGATCGATCGCAAGCGGTCTGCATCGAGTGTGATCCTGCGATCTTTACAAGGTCGCTTTCCATCTTGTCAATGGACGTCTTACGCTGCGTCTTGGTCGAAGTGTTTCCAATCTAGAGCGTTTCTGCCCCAATGGCCATCAGTCTTTTGCGATACGTGCCCTTCCACTTGAGCTTACTGCTTCCTTTAAGTACTTACATTAATATTTTTAATATTACAGTGGGCCCAATACCTCCGTTGCGACGGGCTTCCAGACCCTCGAGTTGTGACGCAGATGAACACATATCTGCACATATGGCGAGGGAAGCCTGAGTGTGACCCTGACGAGCTTGACAGAAGATGCGTTGAGGCCTTACCTGTAAGTCCAAGCAGGGGTATCCACACTTTCAAGCCGGCCAGATTTACTCCTCCACAAAGTACCAAGGGAGGGCCAAAACCTAGGTAGTACATAGCCAATTTTGGCCTTTGGGCTGTTGTTTGCAGACCCATAACCATTATTAGGTACCCAATCACAGCGTCTGATCAAAACTGAGATCAGTCATCTGTCCGGAATATTCCCACGTATTCTACGGCAAATTTCATCGTTATATTGCTTTGTGACCCTCCTTTGGGTCCCATCCCTCATCCCTCTAAGTGAGAGGCATTTTAAAATTCACTTTGCAAATCTTTCGTTGCAAATTCAAACTCTTTTATTTTTAAATATGGTATCATTTAAAATGTGTGTTGGCTGGCTACAGACAATCAAAATTTCACGAGTTTGAGCACCGAAATTGACTTTTTAAATGTATTTTCTGCAAATAAATGATTATTGAAATTGGCCGTAAAATAAGTGTATCCAAAACATACTGTTTATTGGTGCTCTAAGTGTGTGCTTTACTAATTAAAACGCCTTTTACTCAAACTACTGTATTGTCGATAGATGCTAGAGATGTTGGAAGATTTCGTCGCAAATTCAAGGCAGTACACCCCGCTTCAAGCTCAGAGTTTTAACGAAGTAAGTACCCATTAAACTTGTAAAATGCAACTGTGTCAAACAAGGCATCGAACCCTGTGTCTTACGCTATCCGGGTGCATGCCTATACCGCACGGCCAACGATCACAAAATCTTCGCGGAAATCTCGATTTTTGATTAAATTCCGGTCTGAAATCGAGGTCACAAACTTGCAATAATCATGGCGCCATCATTATGAACGAGTGTGCAAAAAATCTACCGGATTAACGCAAGCTGAAATGTTTCATTTTACTGGATTATATTATGTGCGTCAAATATTTGGCTGTAACTGCCTGGGTGGCGCAGCGGTGAGAGGGTCGCATTGTAAAGCGGGTCGGGCCAAAAACATATACCTGGGTTTTTCTTTTTAGAAATTCTCAGGGTAGCCCGGAGTTTGGAAGTTGGCGGTGTTTGGCGTGCCTCGGAAAGCACGTAACGCCGTTGGTCCTGCGCCTGATCTCTCTCCAGTCGTGTCAGGTTGCTGTCCCATCGGACTACGAGAGTGAAAGGAATAGAGAGTGAACCTGTGTTTGCGCACACACTTGTGCACTATAATATGTCCCGCGCAGTCGTTTAGTCGTTGTGTCTGGTCACCGATGTCGAAATTGGCTAGGAGGACTATTATTATTATTATTAGTTGGCTGTGAATAAACAATCTTTTCCTTTGAACACCATGCAATAATTTCACCCTTTTTTTCTACAGGTCCGCCTCGCACTCAGAGAACAGTTATCCAACGCCATACAATACGCCTCATACACTCTTTTAAGAGATCTAGAGAAGCATCTTAACTTCGCGTCAATTAAGCTGGCTACGTATGAGCGCGCGTTTAAGGGGTTAAGACTTAACATCTGGGTGGCTGTTAAGATGCCCACGAGAAAACCGAAGCCTGTGGAACATGAGATGTTAGTTTATTTGTTTATTTATAACAATTTATTACATAAATATATGTTAACATACCATGAGCCCTATTTTTGAATCGCTCGCTTCGAAATGGTGAGTGATTTTCGTTCGACAACGAGTAATTTCCTTTGACTTTCGAGTCATCTTCGAACGAAAATCACTCGCCATCTTAAAGCGAGTGATTCAAAAACAGGGCCCCATGACCGTGTCAGGCAAAAGGTGATCGTTGTATTGAAAACCATGACACCTTTCTCACTAGACCGTTCCGTCAGCGACCAACACCGTCGCGTGTCATGCACGGAGCGTGTCAGCAGCGGCAAAATACGCTCTCGCTTGCTCTCAGACCTCATGACTTAATCTGCGTATAGGTCTAAAGGATTTTTTTTTATGTTACTGAATCAATTATTATTAATAAATTATTCCTAAAATGCTGCGACACATGCTGAGTGGCCCACCCTTTCAGTACCTATAATATTTATGCAGTGTATTTAAATATAAGTACCCTCTTTTTGTGATACTGAATAAACATGTTTTCTTTCTTTCTTTCTTTCAATGTTTTATTCTTTTTTCCCTCAAATAATCAATCAATTATAATTAGTTAGATAGATAGATAACTCTTTATTGCACACAAAATTAGTGAATTTACAAATTTGTTTAAAGGAAATGTACAATTTAGGCGGTCTTATCGCTATAAGCGATCTCTTACAGACAACCTTTGGGTAAAGAAATTATGGGTTTATAGGAAGGGGTATTTTGTGATTGTAATCATACTAAACCAGGGTTTATTTTCCAGAGAACCAGTGGAATTAACCTTCCCCTCTTTGCACGTGGGCGTGACGCTACCAAAGATAATAGACGGCACATGTGTGTGCGTACGCGCAGCCAGGTCTATGGTCGATCTGCTGAGCGAGAGTTCCAGAACATTCCATTTGGCGGCTGATATGCCTAACAGATATGGCGGTAAGTTTTTATACTATAGGTAAACCGCAGAATTGAGACCTCGCCTGCGGGGCACAGGGGCGTGGGGGAGGCGATAGCGGGTGATGTGAGCGGCGCGGGCGGGTGTATCCGCGCCGCCCGCATCTCTCACGCCACCCGCTCTCGTCTCCCCCCGCGCCCCTGTGTGCAGGCGAAGTCACAATGAAGCGGTTATCTTTATAACTGTATTGACGATCGAGGCCTCGCCTATAGTAGTATTAAACACTCGCTTCCTCCACGGCCATAAATCATTCATGACATACGGAGTAAGCCGTTCCTGCACGCGCTTATCGATAACTGTGCAGTGTGTAGAGCAGCACTACGCCTCCCTGTATAAGGCCTGTGTAAAAAAGAGATAAGAATTCTTATTTTGTCCGCCGCAAAGGAAACGAGTGTTTAATACTGCTATAACTGTTTCTATGGTCGAGATCTCGTCTAACCACTTGTTAACGAAAATACCTTTCCACGCTCGACATAAAAACAGGAGTCACTTCCGCAAGCGATTTTGGATCTTAACACGTAGCGTGAAAACAATAAAACATCTATTGTGTCTGGAATATTGTCCCGGAACGTGTTAAGGACGATAAAGCGCGACAGACCGCGACCGTACTTCACTCTTAACATGCGCAAAAACGTTCACTGAAGTAAAATGAGTGATATAGTTCAGAGGGAGCCGAAGATATTATCACTCATCTAGTTCACTTAGTGGGACTTGCGCACGATGATTTAACCCGGGATTAAGTACGCTAACCCAGGATTAAATCATCATTCTGTGTCTGTCAGTTTGTATGACGTTGACAGAGACAGAATGATGATTTAATCCTGGGTTAGCGTAATCCTGAGTTAAATCTCCGTGCGCAAGTGGGCCTTATTAGTTAATTTAGCTCAGTAGCTCGTTGTGAAAAGATTGTACTTACTAACGGCGCGCGACTTCATGGATGGAACTACATATACAATAAAATAATAGTCCCCCTAGCCGATTTTGGACTACGGTGGCCACTGACCAGTCACAACAAACAACTGACTGCGCGGAACATTATAGTGCACAAGTGTGTGCGCAAACACAGGTGCACTCTTTTCACTTTCGCGATGGGACAAACCTATACAATACGTTATTGTTGAATGTGTAATGTTTACAGATCTTTTCATCTTTAACGTAAAGGAACACGTAGAAACCTACAAGCTCAAGAAAGAGTATGATGAAATCAGGAGTAAATTCTACAAAGAAATCAATATGAAGATTAAAGAATTAGAAGCGTATATAAAAGCGAACCTGTAAGTGTCTAAGACTTCGTCATAATAATAGATAGTCCCCCTAGCCGATTTCGACTACGGTGGCGAGTCACAACGACTGACCGACTGCGCGGGACATATTATAGTGCACGAGTGTGTGCGCAAACACAGGTGCACTCTCTATTGCTTTCACTCTCATAGCCCGATGGGACAGCAATCTGACACGACCGGAGAGAGGTCAGGCGCAGGACCAACAGCTTTACGTGCGCACCGAGGCACGGGGGTGAAACACCGCTAACTTCCAAACTCCGGGCTTCCCTGAGAATTTCTGAATAGAAAAACCTAGGTACAATATTTTTTTGGCCCGACCCGGGAATTGAACCCGGGACCTCTGGTGCAGCCGTCGCTTTAAAATGCGACCCTCTAACCGCTGCGCCACCGAGGCAGAACTTCGTACTACATATTTAACACGTAACGTTTACGTACTAAATATTTAAGGGCCTGTTTCACCATCTACAAATTAAGTTCTGGGCCTACTACACCATACTATACCATGGCTGTGCTAGGAGCGTATCAGACACGAAAAGCATCACGATCCGCTCTACTTACCCCACTAAACGGATCTGTCTGATCGCTATAAGAAGCGTATTTTGCCGGTGCTATCACGTGACGGTGTCGGTCGGTGACGGAACGATCTAGAGGAAACAATGTCATAGTTTTCATTAATATTTTTGCCTGAGACATTCCTAGCACAATCATGGTATGATACGGTCAATACGGTGCAGAAAGCCAGAAACCTTAAGCATTAATCAACGCATTATTCAAATATAGAACGTCATAACGTATTTAGTATTTTGCAGATTTTTTTAAGACATGGAGAACAGACTTAATTAATTGAAATAAGTACCCAAGACAACAATTGCAACTTTTTAAAGTATAATTTTCAGGAGAATTCCAATAAGTGCATTTTAATGTATTTTTGTGTACACTTAATAACGCAGAAATGGTAAATTTGGTAATTTTCTTGTAGAAAGTCTATGTTCTTTTCAAACGGCGGATCTTAATTCATGTAATCCTGAGTAATCGTTTTAACTCAAACGACTTTAACATCAGCGAAATTGTCTCTGTCAACATTAAATAAACACTTACAACTACAAACATATGAAACCCCAGAGCTATGCTTCCCTGATATCGTGTCATTGGGCCTTATTATTTTTTCAGGTACGCGAAAAATGAGAAAGAAAAAGATGAGTTGGACAATTTGAATATGGCGGAACCACCGTTTTTGCCTGACCCGAGAACCTTCATCGGGGAACAAAATGGTACAGTTTATGTTATTTCAAATCACAAACTTGAGGAGTTATTGAATTTATTATCATAAACATACTGTAGAGACACATTGATTTGTTTCGTCGAAAATTGAACTTGAGACGCGTATCAATGCGGTTCTTTATCGCGCTATTTAGACCTACATCAACAATGCCTTTATTGTGTTTATAATAATTTTGCATAAATGATTCGATGATTGTGTCATCATCACAGTCACCCTAGTATTTTATTTTAGTCGTGAATAAACCTGCACTGGAAACACGTTTTCTCATTTATTTCGCAACCAAATCTTTATTAATTAGTACGTGTGATTGGTAATGTAGGACAATCCATTATCTCGTCCTCGTAGGTAGTCGTACACATTTGGGTGCGTTCCACTACGCTACGCACTCGCGACACCACGCTGACGACCATTGCATTTCCGTTCCATGTAGTCACCAGCGTTACAATCATTGACTCGTTTGGAACCTGCTTAAGATGGATTCGTAAGCTTCAGGTGACGCCGAGTTTTTAATAATATGTTTCTTAATTTCAGAAAAGGCGTTTCAGAAATATTTGAAGACTTGCAACACGAGGACTCGCACTGGTGAAGTCAACTTACGGAAATATCGGCAAGTTAAAAATACTTTTTTAGGTATCGCAACTTTTTTAACGCCAGTAAATGCCACCAGAGACCGCTTGGGTTTATCCACATAACTTTGTCCTAAAAGACCCTCCCTTATATTTGACGGTGTTCACCGGTACGGACGTAAGTGCAGCATAGGACGTCCACCAGCAAGATGGTCTGACGGCCTTGTAAAGATCGCAAGATGTCGCTCGATGGGAGCCGCTAGCAATTGTTTGATTGGTCGTTTTGTACCTACATACATTAATGTGGAGGCCTTGGTTCAGCAGTGGACGTCCTACGATTGATTATTACAATGGTTAAAATAGATGTTAATTTTGTTCTAGAATTTGTGGTGGAGTGCTTAATCTGGACTTGCTGACAACGCCGCCACAGCCGAAGAAAATGAGGGGAGCCATCACTGTAACTACACGTAAGTAACAAGACTAAACCGATTTTGATAAATAATATATTACGCAAACAGTTCTTGAAAATTTAAACGGACATATTAGAAAGTCAATTTAAGCAAGCGTTTATTTAAACTGCTGATATTATTATTACAAAAAAGAGTTGTACAGTTAAACTACTAAACTAAAGGTAGTAAGATTATTATTTTAATCTTAAACGTATACTAACATATTTCCGACTCTTATTCAAAGCTATGACGAAAATATGCATTTTTCATAAAATAAAAACAGTTCAACTTACGTAACAAAATATGAGTTAAGTTAAACTGTAAAACACATAATCAAAATAATATTTACAATAGCTTAGACTAGAAATGAAATGCGTAGGAACAAAAAATACCCTTTAGGTACAATCGATTTACAAAACCTAATCGCTTTACATATAAATAAAAACTACCTTTTATACAATTGTTACACCCCTTTATTTCGACTCAAAGCTATTTTAGAGTAATATAAATCAATGTCTACCTTTCGAAGCACGAAGATGCTTGTAATACGTAACTTATGGTCGGAATGGTCACCTATCCAAACACGACCGCGCCGTAAGTTGCTTAACTATCAAACTTGGTATCACTACCAAAGCGCTGCTACCACTGCGCTACGAGTACGTCAAAACCGTGAAATTTTTCCACCATTCCGCCGTCAGTGTCTGATGGCAGACTGAACGTGTAACCTTTGCCTACAATACTTACTCTAAAATCACGCCAAAGAAACTCTATCTTCTCTCTGCTTCTGTGTTGTGATGCTCCTCTTTAATCGCTTCCAGAACATCTGTTGTTCAGATTTGTTCTTAGGCCAGACTATGTAAGTCTTGGTTAGCATCAGGTAGTGTAAAGTGTTTGGTCTGATCCGTCTTGGAACATCCTCTAGAAGAATTAGGATGAGATCTTCTCGACGAGTTTCGAGTAACCTATAAAATCATAGACAAATGTTTACTTAATATGCTGAAAATTTCACGGAATTCATAAATATTATTAGTAATTCAAAAAATTATATAAAAAATGTAGATATTGCAAGATATATTTTTATACTTGGACATTAACGACTCGATTATTCTGATACTAACTTGGACCCAACACAATGAACATTTATTTATTTTGGAAATTTGAGGCTTTTACATATTCTGTCATATTTATCTTATTATTTATGATTTAACTTTCACAATTTACTAATAATGCTAATTCACTTTAAAAACTCGCTTTAAATAACTCTTTTTTCGATTAGTTATTTTGTAATTTAGACATTTTACTGTTTACTCTTCGTTATGTAGTACCTACATTTCACGATTTTTATATACTTAATACTTGGACATTTTACACCTCAGCCGTTATGATACTTGGGCATGCATTATTTACCTGTGCTGTGCCAGATGCATCTCGAACTGACACCATTGACTCCTCAGGAACTGCTTGGAGATGACCAGCATTATTGTCTTGGAACGGTCCATGCAGGACACAATGTTTTCCAAGATCGTCAGACCGACCTGAAAACACATCAAATCCTATACATACGAGCAATTCTTGGATTTTGGCAACGGTGCCAACGATTTTCATGATATCTACTATATAAAAATTAGTTGGGTTTTCCTTCCTGACGCTATAACTCCAGAACGCACGAACTGATTTCCACGGTTTTGCATTCGTTGGAAAGGTCTCGGGCTCCGTGAGGTTTATAGCAACGGGGCCGGGGCGGGACGGGGCTGGGGGTGAAACGAGGTTTGCTGGGACCGCTAGTTTTGTATGAAAGGGGTTTCAGAAGCAATAAAACGATCCAACTAAGTTCTATTTTCAGAAAATAAATTCTTGTTATCAGCCATTGAAAAATGACTAAAAAATCATTAGAGTAAACGCCGTCCGTCACTAACAATGTATGTTAAAAAAAAAAAAACAATGTATGTTAGTAGCTCGGTGGCTAAAGCAGGCGGGTTAAAATCCAAATGTATCTGAATAATTTATTTATTATATTATTTTTATTTATATTAGTGTTTTGATTGAACTTTGTAATTTGGATGTACGTAAAAAGGAAATAAATGAATCACATCGTCATATTTTTTTGAATGCTAATAGGATCATTTTTTGTTTCAGCAAATCATTTCAATTTCTAAGTGTTTGAATTATTAATTGATCTCTGTCAGGTTTTAATAGTATAGTTTTTTTCTCAATTTAATTCGTTCTATCAAGCATGAAGATTATATTATCCATCAAGCATAATAGATAAAATTATTCAAGTTAATATTACCTGAAAATCTCTCTCATGTAGACACAAACTGACGCTACAATCCTTCTCCAGATGGCTCAGGAGTTGATCCAGCACCCATGGTCTATCCTCATTGCAGTATGACACAAACACATCGTAGTTGTATATTGTGTCATCTGAAATAATAATTGTCAATGACAATTAGACAAGGGAAAACAATTAAATGAACAATAGAAAAAATACCTACCTATTAATGATATCCTTTGCAGATTCTCAAGTTACAACAGACACACAAAATCCTAGACCACAACACCATCTTTTTATAGTTTATATTCGATATAAATAGCTAACTAGGCTATAAAATATTTGCTTGAAATATACGTACCATTATAAGTCTTATTCTCATTCACCATGCTCAGCATTGCCGAATTCCTCATCATCACACAGAAGTACTTCAAATTCCTCCTATAAGTGTAACCGAAATATAGCAACGGCAGTAAAACCCCTGGTATCACAAGCAATGCCAACAAATACTTCGCACTTCTATGCAATTCTTCGTCCAACTGGGTTCTCACATTGCAATGTAGGACATCTATAAAAGGGATCGTTTTACCTTCTGGCAATAATAAACACGAGTATGCATCTCTCTCGTAATCAATTAACACAAAATTTCCTTCAGATTTCAACTCCAACGATCTGTCAAGTGTCAAACGGGACAAGTTCCTTCTTGAGTATATCTCATTGTTCACATCAATAAATCCAGTGTGGAAATTGAAATTACTCATTCGTTGCGAACGGAAATCATCATCTTGGATAGCTTTAGTTCCAAGACTAAGTTTGGTTGTTATTGAAGTATTATGCAGTGGTGTCACAGTATTATTATGCAGATACATTTCGTTTCTGACTGCTAACGCTATGAACTCTCTAGCGTGGCAATTGCATACCAAAGGATTGCCAGATAGCGCCATGAACGACACATTTCCAAAGTCTCTGATCATCTCCAAATTTATTATATTCAATGTGTTACTCCTCAAGTCTAGAAGATTTAAAGCAGGGAAATGGGAGAACATTGGTGCAGACCATTGTGTAAACCGATTTCTTCTGAGATTCAATGCTTGCAAACTCGTTAATGACTCAGCGGTCTCTTTATTTACGGCTACCATTTCATTGTTACTCAACCTGAGTATTTCCAATTTTCTGAAGTTTCTGAACACGTCGAAATTTTTCAATCCTATATCACTTGCGTATAAGACGGTGAGTTTTTCTTCTAGTCCAGCCAAAACGTTGTCCGATTCTAGGATCATATTGTTGCCAGATATGTCAAGAATGGTCATAGATGTGTGTGCAAAGAAACCAGTCCCCAATCTGTAGGGCCCTGTATGACAAAGCGATAGTCTTTCCAACTGTCTTCCGAGGCTTCTCAAAGCAATAGCTCTTGACGGATTTAGTAGAGTGTATGACAAATCCAGAGATTTAAGATTCTGGAGTCTTGAAAATATGAAGTTGTTCTCAAGCATCAAAGGTCTAGGATTATTCCTGTTGTCGGTGAAAAAGTTATTTCTGCTCAAGTCCAAATGTTTAAGGTTCTGGAGACGATTGAAAGCGTTGGTCATGATGATCGAGATAAAGTTCCCTGATAAGTATAGGGCTTCTAGCCGGGGCATGTTCCGGAATACTTGAGAATCGATTGTCGCGATCCCACAGGATCTGAGATCGAGTTCCCTTAGGTTTGGGAAGACCACTCTGTTGAATCCAGCTGCCCACATCACACGCGCTGAAAATAAAATTTTTAATTTTTAATGGTTATTTCCTGAACTAAGGTAACGGACATAGCCCTGAGAATCAGTAAGCTCAAGTGGCAATGGGCAGGGCACATAGCGCAAAAAACTAAAGGCCGTATGGCAGAAAAGTTCTATATTGGAGACTCTTCGACCAAAAACGCAGCGTAGGACATTCAGCGAGAGCTGTCTATTCTTGTCAACAAGAATGGACAGACGACCTTGTAATGATCGCAGGATCACACTGGATGCAGACCGCTTGTGGTCGGTCTATGTGCATAACCGTAGGGACGTCCTTTGGCTGATAATGATTGTGGTGATGATGATGGTTATTTCCTTAAGAATTAGTGAGGCAGTTCCATCGGGCACAATAAGATACAAACATGGTCATACTTTCCCCTCTATGTACGATTCCAGTTCTAATAAGTGAAGCTCCTGTGACGTTGAAATCCTCTCCATATTCTACTCCTGGCTGGCTGACTTCAATGAACTGGTTTCCGTAGAAAGACAGGTACTCCACCGTTAAAGAAAGATTTAAACTTGTGTTGTTTAATAATGGGAAGTCAAAAATCTGTAACAAGGTATGGATGGGTGACCATTCCGACCATACATATAAGTGTCGTATATAACGACGTATATAACAAAGAAGGCACGTTAAGCCGTTGGTCTCGGCTAATATCGTTCGATATTAGTCGTTAGGCCTAGACAGAGGCCTTATATGCGGCTTCATAAAATCTGATGGCAAGGTTGGTTGCTGCCCAGCAGTGGGACGTCACAGGCTAACTTTAATTTAAAAGATTAAATCCTACTACTATTATAAAGGCGAAAGTTTGTATGGATGTATGGATGTTTGTTACTCTTTCACGTAAAAACTACTGAATGGATTTGAATGAAACTTTACCACAATATAGCTTATACATCAGAATAACATATAGGCTACAATTTTTGAGGTTTCTAATGTGAGGTCGTAAAAAAACACATTTTTTGCGCTACTAGACGGGACGAACCTGAAGTCCACGCGAACGAAGTCGCGGGCAAAAGCTAGTAAATAATAAAAAAACTTACCGGTGGTACCCTAGTGAGATGGTTTCTAGCCAAGCTCATAAATGTTATAACATCGCGACTGGAACGTACTGCATTTACCAATGTGTCTTTGAGTTTCGATCCGGGCATTAAAGATCCTGATAGATCCAGTGCTTTTCTGGTGTCTGGAAGAAACACAAATTTTTTTTCATTTAATCCCAAATCTTATATTTTCCTTTAGTTTTATCAGGAATTACTTTAAAAACGCAGGGAAATTTGGTATATTGCTACATATGTAAGGTCACCTCGTTTTAAGTAATAATAGGCCGATTCAGCACAATAAATTAATATTTTTTGTAGAAAACACTATGGGTTTTGAAACGTGAAATGGAACGCAAGGGTGTGATGAACGTGAAACGGAACACAAGAGAGTGACAGGTGTGGAACGGAATGCAGCGAGAACGGAGATAAAAGTTTGTTTTGAATTTGAATGTGGAATGCAGAAGGTATCTTCTATTGCAAGTGTGAGAAGTAGATAGTGGTTATGCTGGTTTGAGAGTAGTTGGGTAGGTTATCCTGTATTTTATCGTTGGTTGTATCAATTTATAAATAAACCCCCTTATTCATGATAACTCAAACGGTCTTTTAAACCTATTTTAGCTGTTACACTGTTTTGTCTCATTCTTTCTTGGCGCTGTCATCATTTGACAGAAAGTGACAAAAGAGTATAATAGCTAAAATAAGTTTAAAAGACCGTTTGAGTTATTATGAATAAGGGGGAAAGGAGCTTATAATCAATAAGGCGAGTTCCCAAACCTAGTTTAATTTCAACATTTATTTACCTACGAACTCCGTCAGCTCCCCTATCTCCGTCACCCAGAACTGAACATCTTCTGGCTCGCCGGTCAGGCATGGCGGTGGTTCTTGATTCCACACTCGCGCCACCAAGCTTAATCTGAAATATCATCATCGTCATCAGTATCGTTTAAAGGTACCTAAACACACACACACACACACACACACACACACACACACACACACACACACACACACACACACACACACACACACACACACACACACACACACACACACACACACACCACACACACACACTACACACACACACCACACACACACCACACACACACACCACACACACACACCACACACACACCACACACACACCACACACACACCACACACACACACCACACACACACCACACACACACCCCACACACACAAACCACACACACACACACACCACACACACACACACCACAAAGAAATCGTAACTCGTGAAAAGCAAAAACAGTTTTTTTCTTTGAAAATGAACACTGGATCTTCTAACTGCTAAGTCCGCCATTTGTACTTTATTTTGTCAGTGCAATAAAGTATAAAATAAATAAATAACTGCATGAGAATAGAGTCCCATTTAAAGGACAGAGCATTTATGTAGACAATTATAAAACAATAAAAATACTCACAACATCCACAGTAAAAATAACATTTTATAATCAGCCATTTTTAATTTTATTTCACCATTTTCACAATACAACGTATTTCCACAATAACAATTTATTTGTAGGAAAACATTTTCACAAACTAAGTGAACACTTAACAATATTGTAAACACTAGTTTTATTTATTTATGTTTTTTACTAGTGGGTTTTTTTTTACGTCAATCCTATTTACATGAATATAAAAAGACTTCAGGCAATACAATTGCGTCCTATCGACAGGTTTTATCGGCAGATAAATTATATCTTATCTGTCTGCGCTACCTATTATCAAATACATACATAATGTATTATCTTAAACTTGACTGATTTCTGATTGAGCGAAGATTCATTATTTTGGACATCTTTTCCTGTAATGATAACAGAACAAAAATATTCAAAGTTAGAGTCAATTCTACAAGGCAAGTTAGGCTAGCATCATGCATCTATAGGCTAACATGGACCTCTATCGGTCCTAATAATCTAAGGTGAAACACCATTTACTTACCATAAATACAATAATAAGAAACATACATGTATATCTTTATTGGTGCCTTGGCGCTTTCTTGATTCAGATTTATTCTCGTTGATTGATGGAAAGTAGATTCAATTCTCGAGTGTTTTATAAATATAGCTCCAGTGGGTATACAAATATATGTCTTTAAAGTTGAATTGTATCAACTTATCAAGCCAATAACACGAACAGTTACTATTTCAGGCAAATGCAGTTTGCACCGCCCGCCCTCTTTTAAATACGCATGCGGCAAATGCAAGATCAACCTCCTGCATTTGCCTGAACTAATACTCAACGCTCGTAACGAACTAATGCTCGTAGCGTAGTGGTGACAACACTTTGGTACTAATACCGAAGTTAAGCAACTTACGGCGCGGTCGGTGTTTGGATGGGTGACTATTCCGACCATATAAGTGGCGTATATCACGAGCATCTCCGTGCTTCGGAAGGCACGTTAAGCAGTTGGTCCCGGCTAATATCGGTTGATATTAGTCGTAAAGCCTAGTCAGAGGCCCTATGGACGGCTTGATAAAATCCGACAGCAAGGTTGGTCGCTTGCCTTGCAAACACCCCTCGGCCAATCCGCACTGAGCCCGCGTGGTGGAGTATGGCTCATACTGCCTCACATTTGAGGTAAGGCCTTTGCTCAGCAGTGGGATGCTTACAGGCTAACTTAACTTTAATACTCAAAGCGGTAATGGTTCGTGTTGTTGGGTGCCTGCGTAGGCGTCGCTTAGCGGAAATGTAAAGCAAAAGAAGTTTGTCAAATTCAACTTATAAAGTAATGGATTTGCGCAAAGAAATAAAAACTAATTCTGAATTAAAACCGTATTAACCCGACCTGAGCCTCCGTAATTAATTCATTTCGATTGGCTTTTTTTTTACATGTTACAATTTGATTGCAATTATATTGACGTCTTTTATTTTATTTTATGAATTGTATGAATAATTATTATGTATGGATCATTGCAATCTAAAATAATTAAATTTTTAAATTTTTAAACTTGTATTGTGATGTTCCTTTTTTCCAGTCCAGCTCCCCAAACGTCTACAGCCAATGAAGTATCAGGTCCAGTACAGAGCCCCCTCCCCCCCTCCCCCCGGAGTGACGCGCACACCAGAGGAGATAGAGAGGGAAATCAAAAAGACAGAGATGGAGTATCAGAAACTAGCGTTGGTGCATATTGAGTGAGTTCGCTGTCAAATGAAAATTTCATACAAAGTCTTACCCCCTGTAAGTTACACGACCTCCCATCGAGAGATAGCATCCAGGTATGGGGCTTCCTACCGACAGGTAAATAAAAAACTAAGATAGATAACTATTATATCCCAGATTGAACTAAATCGTTTTAAAGCTGCCTTTTGACTGTGGCATATAATATATTAATATATATTACGATATATTTTATATCCCGAGATATATCTTTCACCCGTTCACACCAAGCGTTTACACTATGGGATATATATTTTCTTAGTTTTGTATGGGATTGTCCACCACCGCGGGGGGCGGACGGGCGTGCGGGGGGCGGAAAATATATCTTTCTCGAATCGCTCCAAAACATATTAGAGCTCGGGATATAAAATATTATAATTTCTCAGTGAGAAGGGTTCCATTGTAAACTATGGTGAGCAATATCGAGTATAGCTCGGTATATTAATATATATCTTCAAGTGAATAGGCAGCTTAAGCAAAATTTATTTCAAATCAAATCTTAACTCGAAAACTATCGCAAATCTCGAAACATACGCAGGGGTGATTCGGGTAGGTCTAGTGATGCTCTACCTTTATTACTCTGTGTGAGGCTTTAATTTGAACTTATATAATATTCTTACAAATCTGAAGACCTATTTCTCCATCTACCCTCAGTTTACCCCAAGACGTGATATGGACAGAACCGCCAGTGATCTGCCAATGGCAGGAACCTCGCAAGCTGTGGACGAGCAACTACATCAACGATTACAAGTTTAACGAGGACAAACTCACTGTGCAGTTCCGGACCGGTGTTCTATGTAAGCATACAAGTTTACTTTTTCCTCTATGTTTATCATCATCATCATTATCAGCCAAAGGACGTCCACTGCTGAACATAGGCCTCCGCCACGGTTTTCCACAGCGACCAGTTGTGAGCGGTCTGCATCCAGTGTGATCCTGCGATTTTTACAAGGTCGTCTGTCTATCTTGCTCGGTGGTTGTGTCGGTGCCTCTATGTTAAGCTTATCATACTGATATACAGGTTGACATTGGAACGGGGTGCCAAATTTTTGGAGATGAATGAGACCATCAATATGAACATTTACTACAGGGTCATGGTCGAAATCTTAAATACAATTTCAGGTGCCCTCAATATCAATACTCTCAGAGATTTTATCATTTTTTTTTTCAATTACAATAGTTTTTAGTAATTCAGAGTTTTTATCTAGCTATAACCTTTTTTGGGGAAGTTTAGCATGAATTATACTATAAATTTTACTTGTAAAAAGGAAAGGAATATCCTCTTCTGTTCCTCGGTTCCTCGTCTGTCACAGAGTCACGGTTGCTTTTTACAAGTGAAATTTATATCATTACTAGCTTTTGCCCGCGACTTCGTTCGCGTGGACTTCAGGTTCGTCCCGTCTAGTAGCGCAAAAAATGTGTGTTTTTACGACCTCACATTAGAAACCTCAAAAATTGTAGCCTATGTGTTATTCTGATGTATAAGCTATATTGTGGTAAAGTTTCATTCAAATCCATTCAGTAGTTTGTACGTGAAAGAGTAACAAACATCCATACATCCATACATCCATACTTACAAACTTTCGCCTTTATAATAGTAGTAGGAAGTTAGTATAGTGACAAAACACTATAAAATCAAAAATCAACTATGAATTATACTTATCTTATTATTAGTATTTATGGCTACATACTAACTGAAAATAATTAAATTCGATGCTGTCCTCAAATACTGGCCAAATCTAGAGGTACTATGACCAGTGGTCCATTGCCTTTGATGATGATGATGATCATGTCTTTATTTACAGGGCCTATCGGTATAGCAACATTTAGATACAGTAACATGCCTTACCAGGGTTGGGACGTCCGGCCAGACCCCCAGGGGTGAGTAAGTACCTTAATGGTTCTAAACTTATAGTGTCTATTATAAGGAAGACTTGGAAAATGCCGAAAATGCGGCCTGCGTCATGCGTGATCCTGCGAACCTCACTAGGTCATTTGTTATTGAAATTATTATTTTATTCATAGTTCAGTGCTTATTTGTCGATACGACACCCTTAATCAGGGTGTGTTCCACTTGATGCCCGCGACAACCGCCACGACCGAACAGGGCCATATTAGCGTTCCACGTGACGACCGCGCTCGTTGTGGTCGCGGCGAAAACTTCGTTGATGACATATAAAAGTGGCAGTTATCTAAATTAACTATAGTAGTATTATATACTCACTTCCCCTGCGGCAATTAAACGTAGGACTGCGAAAGCGCATTCTTATCCCTCTTTTACACTCGGGCCTTATGGGGAGGCGTAGTGCTGCACTGCACACTGCACGGTTATCGATAAACGCGTGCGCGCATGTCTCACTCCCTAGATCATGAATGAATTATGGCCGCAGAAGAACCGAGTGTTTTATACTACTATAAATAAAATTTTTGTCTGAATGTGCTGCTTATTGCCTGAGCGCGGTTGTCGCAAGCATCAAGAGTAACCAAAATTTTCGTAAATACAAATCATTTTATTTCTTTTTTCCAGTAAAGGAGTACTCCTTTCAGTGACTGGCGCCTGCGTGACAGTGACCTGGCTGTGTCTGGGTAACTCTGTCCGTTTGAAGTTCGTGGCCAACGCACCAACACAGGCCCTGAAGGAACACTATGGCAAGCCTTACAGTGTTAAGAGGATGGCTAAGGTAGTCATGATTTACAGATTAATATATTCTCCTACCGATATTCGGTAAAAGCGGCCCCTCTTAACAGAGATAGGCCAGGTACGCAGGAGATATTGTAGTGCCCATAGATGTGTGCGCAATACACCATTGCACTCTCTGTTCCTTCACTCCTTGGACGAATAATCATCCAAGCTTTACTCTCATTAATACGGTGAGACGGTTCCGCCGACCGACATGACCGATCAAGAGATCGGGCGCAGGACGCAGGACCAACGGGTTTTACGGACCGATATTCTTTTGGTTCCGTACTATGAGTTGATGACCGTGTCGTTAATTCATTGAGCACAAAATTTGTATCAGTTCCATACGCTGGTAATAGTAGTTCAATGATTGTATGTGCTTTTGTTGCCTGAAATGAATGATTAAATTAATAAATAAATAAATAAATCAGTAATATTTTTAGGGCCCCTATTTTTTAATCACTCGCGTCAAGATGGCGTGTGATATTCAATGTTTAAAGTCGAATTTTGGAATGAAAACCAGTTGTAATCTGCACAAAAAGGATTTGAAAAATCATTGCTCAATTTTGTGAGTACTCACGTCTAGATTTTGAGTGATTTCCGTTGATTTTTTATGTGTTTTCGAACGAAAATCACACGCCATATCCAAGCGAGTGATTCAAAAATAGGGGCCCAGGATTTTAAATTATTTCGTTCACAGATAATGCGCGAAGCGGCCTGCGACTTCTTTCCCGACTTCGACGGATACACCCATGTGGAAGGGTCATGCCCCAAAGAGTGGGTGCTGGAGAGACATAACTACCACGCCATGGCCTTCCTGTCGAGAGCTTATAACTTTCAGTGGAGCAGGTATCTATTGTCTTATCCTACACCGAATTATGAAGAAAGAAAAAAACATATTTATTTTTGGAACATAATAATAGTCCCCCTAGCCGACTTCGACTTCGGAGGCCAGTCACAACGACTAACCGACTGCGCGGGACATATTATAGTGCACAAGTGTGTGCGCAAACACAGGTGCACTCTCTATTTCTTGTACTCTCATAGCCCGATGGGACAGCAATCTGACACGACCGGAGAGAGATCAGGCGCAGGACCAACGGCGCAACGTGCTTTCCGAGGCACGGGGGTGAAACACCGCCTACTTCCAAACACCAGGCTACCCTGAGAATTTCTAAACAGAAAAAAACAGGTATATATTTTAGGCCCGACCCGGGAATCGAACCCGGGACCTCTGGCGCAGATGTCGCTTTAAAATGCGACACTCTCACCGCTGCGCCACCGAGGCAGTATTTGGTACATACGAGTTAAAACCATTATAAAATAAAAATATCTATTCCAATGCTAAGTTTTATATGTTTGTTGCAGCTCCAAGGGCTATTATACATATTAATAGACCCACTAGACCTTTCCGTCACCGACCAAAACCGTCGCGTGTCATGCACGGAGCGTGTCAATATTTTATTTTTTTATTCATATACTATGACACAAATCATGGTGTACAAAGGTAGACTTAATGCTTAAAGCATCTGCCAGTCAGTACCAGCAAAATACGCTCCCGCTCCATACAACGGTGAGAAAGAACGCTGTAGATCCGTTCAGTGGGCAAAGTAGAGCGTATCGCGTTGCTTTTCGTGTCTGGGGCCCTATTTTTGAATCACTCGCGTCAATATTACGAGTGGTTTTCGTTCGTAAACGAGTTTTTTTATATGACTTAATTCATCTTCGAACGAAAATCACTCGCCATCTTGAAGCGAGTGATTCAAAAATAGGGCTCCTGATACGCTCGTAGCACGGTCATGGTATGGTACGGTGTGGTGGGCCCAGGCAGGCCTTTATTATTTTTGACTTTTTATTGTGATAATTGACTTTGTTTTGAATATTTCAGATGGAACGCAACAGCGGGCTCTAGAAACATAGTGATGCAGATACGAGAGGCTGTTGATAAGAAGAGAGAGGTAAATATGAAATATTACCGAACATTATAGTTATATTTTCACCACTAGAGCAATCACAAATGTAGGGCCAAAAATGTGTATTACATTACATTTTAACTCGTCAAGTATGTGTGAACGAGACACAATAGAAATTCCATTATTATGCGACTCCCGGCAGTCGTTTGATACCTGACTGATTAAATAAAAAATACCCGTCGCAAATTTGACCGTCATGAAAACCTGCCAAGTGCGAGTCGGACTGAGGGTTCTGTAAAAACAAATTTTTATTATAAGATGTAACTAAAACTTTACGGTTTTCGCTATTTTTCTTATTTTTTTTGCTTGATAGCCCCACGCGTTTCTGAGGGAAAGGGTCTTGACAGACCCACAGACAATAAAGTGATCCTATAAGCGATAAGCTCGCCCTGTTTAATAAACATTACAAATTGTAAATTGTAATTGTAAATTACAGGCTACAATTCTACAAGTTTCTGTTCAATAAAGAATACAACTTACAAATTTACCATGGTGGAAAATCTACAAAATTGTAGAATTGTTGCTACAATTTTACAAGTTTCTGTTTAATAAACATTTTCTTTCTACAGGTGACAATTTACATATTTGTAGGAAAAACTGCTTTATTGAACGCATAATTGTAGTTACAAGTTTACAAATTTTGTAAATTGTATTACAATTCCGACAGGTAGACTCATCTTGTGTCAGAACTTTACAATTTTGTGCCTCAACCTATAAATATAAAAAAATGGTCCTAACAACTAGGGAAGTAGTGGCAAGTTTTTCGTAAACTGATAAACTTTATTTTTAATGTGACAGATTTTACATCTTAACTAAAATTTCGGGTCATCAATACCGTCGAATATTTGGTAGGTAACAAAAATTGGACGTAATCTTAAATTTGATATCAAATTTTTGTTACCATTGCAGCAAATAAATAATGTCAATATTTTGTTACTATGCTCCATGACTTTCGTTACGATTCAAACAATTAAGAAAGTACTTTATTAAGCAATGCTCCTAAATGTTTATGAAATCTTCCTTCGTAATTAAGAATTATCAACAAAAGCTTACATTTTATGTAAATTGTAACTTACAACTACAAATTTGTAACTACAATATTGTCATCGAATTCTACAGGCGTTTTCTACATATGTAATAGTCCCCCTAGCCGATTTCGACTACGGTGGCCAGTCACAACGACCAACCGACTGCGCGGGACATATTATAGTGCACAAGTGTGTGCGCAAACACAGGTGCACTCTCTATTCCTTTCACTCTCATAGCCCGATGGGACAGCAATCTGACACGACCGGAGAGAGATCAGGCGCAGGACCAACGGCTTAACGTGCTTTCCGAGGCACGGAAATACATATGTAAACGTTTATTAAACAGCATTTATAATTACAATATTTGTAAGGTTTTTACTTGTAGATTTTATACATATTTGTAAGGTTTATTAAACAGCACTTGTCAGAAATATTAACAAATATGTAAGTTATTTACAAAATTGTCGGATTGTAATGTTTATTAAACAGGGCTGATCTAAATTGTACACTTAATGGCAATAAACGAATTAGAATTATTTTTTTTCCTTTCGAGTTATGGAACCCTAACTGACCAAAAACATGGCTAAAGACACTGGCTAAGAACACTCGGAATAAAATTAATGGCTAAAATGGCTAAGAACACTCGGGATATAATTATCTATGACAAAATGATAACTAAACAAAAATCGGTTCATCTGTTTGTGAGCTACGATACTACAGACACACAAAGATAGACACGTTAAACTTATAACAACCCTCTCTTTTTACGTCGGGGGTTAAAAACTACTGATAAGATATAAAACATTACTAATAAAAAGTGTATTTTTCAGGCCAAATTCCAATTGCTATACGTGACACCGCAGCGAGCGTTCGTTTTGAAATGCAACGAAATGGCGCAAGAGTTCAATGTTGAACCTATGATGGGCATGGGGGTAGGTATATTTTAGTTATTGTGAGGGTATGTTTCACCTAACCGACGAATAACTTTAAATATAACGTTATTTTGTTTGGCGAGTGAAAGCTGAACCTCACAAAAGGCGACCAAAACAAAAAAACCAGTAGCTCTATTTTTGAATCATTCGCTTCAAGATGTCGTTAGTATCAACATGTTCTACCGATATTCGGCGTGTAAAATTTTATAGTTTTTTTAAAGTTAGATTTCATTTAACATTAGTCTATCAATATTACAGAGTCAATTAAATTATTACATGAGAGAGCTATGTTTAAGATTGGTGTCCAATATTCATTTTATTTATTTCAGTTCTATCCCGATCTATTCACCATGAACATGTCGTACGGATCTGTTGACGCGAGGAGAGCAACATTCAACATGAAATACCGTCTAGTAGAAACAGTTTTCTTGATGCTGCAAGAGCTAAAAGTATCCAGTTTCTCTTAGGTTTTTTACAGCCATTTTTTTAATCAAAGATATCAATGTTTTTATAAAATAAAAATTGTTTTGTATCTATGTGGAGTATCTTTTTTTGTTACATACTTACTTTACGGTCGAGGTTCTTTGTTGTGTAAAAAAGGTTGCACATACGACACAAATAGAAGTGGTACTCTAGGTATTGTGCTCTCTAGGTGGTTAAGCGCACACTGTTTAGTCACTTTCTGTCAAATGATGACAGCGCCAAGAAAGAATGAGACAAAACAGTGTAATAGCTAAAATAGGTCTAAAAGACCGTTTGAGTTATTATTAAGAGCCATATGACAGTCTGGAGATTCTCAGATTTTACCGAATTTATCAATGTGTGTGTGCGATTTTATATGTCCGGGACACAAAAAAATGTTAACTGTAATTAAACAATTTTGATACTTTACCTCTAGGTAGTAGGCTATGCGTATGATGAACACAGAAAATGATGGTCTTATAAAAGTCGATGTGATAAATTAATGTTAAACCAGTTTTTTTGTATTTAAAATACCTATTACGAATACAGTGAATACAGTTCGGAATCAGGGCTCGCGTCAATTCCGTTCGCGAACATTTTCCTTTTGATAATTATATAACTAAATTCACAGATTTAAACACAAACGTACGATTATAATAACGTAAAAAACTTGCAGCATAGAAAAAACGAAATGCATCCAAAGGGTGAAGACATATAGAGGCGGGTAACACGCACTGACCTGCAACGACTTACCAGTGTTGTGCCGTGTTGGCTATTTAATGGATTTGAAATGCTTTATAGAGACTTTTCCGACTCAAGTCTTGATTTGAATCTTGTTTTAAAACAATTTTCTAGAGTCAGTCGGTCCTTATTTGGATTGTTGTAACGAATTTCTTAAATATTTCGAGATTAAAAATAAATGACTTGGCACATCACTAGTCAGTCGGTACAGGTTGGTACCGGTTATCTGCCTCTATATGTCTTCACCCAAATCGTGACTTCTCAGAGTAGGTATTTTTTTACGAATGTAAACTCCACGAGAAACGGGGACTAAGGGTTATTGGTGGATGATGCCATTGGTTCTGCGCTTGATCTACCACGTGTCATAACAGCTGGATGCTATGAGGATTTATTTACACATAAATGCTTTTTAGTGTAACGCTGTTCATTGATATGATTTGTATTTTGATATATGAAATATATATATAATAACTTGTGTATTATAGCTGACATTCAGAAAATGTAGTTAAGAAAATTTCGATCAAGATTTCAAGTATTTCATGTATAACAGATGATAAACAAGATAATTTTTATTTAATTATTTGGCTTACACCGGTATTATATCATTTTTGTCCATACACATTTTTCAATAATGAAATATTATATGAATATGGACTTGAATAGAACCATGGAACTTCATGGCATTTGCGTACAATTTGAATACAGGTTCATATTAACTACATACACATCACATGAAACGCTTCTATTTAAACAAGCGTTTTACTATACAAGTTTATAGTTAGGTTGTGGTTGTAGATTGTTGTAGAAAGAAAAGTAATGTTAAATAAGCAAAATATTGCCCTATTTATTTAGGTTTAAACCATTGAAACACTTTTACTAGCGTATGGAATTAATGCCATGAACAAGTCCCACACAGTATGGAATTGACGCCAATGGCCAATGGTATGTACGTACAAGTGCGTATCAAAGGTTGTGGAACTAAATAACGCCTATATACGGTATATATTAAGAAAAACTGACCTTTTACTTTTTGTCGTCCGTTTATTCTTATTCAAAATCCTAAGCACGAATGATGTAAGAAAATTTATAAACTTACTTGTTTACTACTCAAAGTCAAATACTTAAAACAAAAGCCCTTATTTGTCTTCAATTTTGTTGGGTTTATAATGGTCACTTCATCACCATACTATTTCAATAAAACCGACTTCAAAAACAAAACACATTAAAAAGTCTTAAATAAACTCTTGAAAGGACTCCATTTTAGGCAAACCATTTCTTTTTGGAGTCGATGCCCAGATAGATGTCGCTTAAGATGGAACTTGAGAGAGCCAATGAGATGGCACTGACTTCAAAAAGAAATGGTTTGCCTAAATTGGAGTCCTTTGAAGAGTTTTAGACTTGTTAGTGAAAAAAATACTTCGACCACAGAAAACTTTGCTTCATATCCATATATATCTGTTTTATAATAACCTAAGGGGTAAGAGGTAAATACCAATTCAACAAAGTAAAAATCATGAAAATCGGTCTACCGTTGTTGAACTATAGGGTAGTGTTACTGATATTACTTTATTTTATATAAATAAGGTTATTATTTGCAACCCCATACATATGCAATAGAATTGGTACTATTGCCTATTCTTGTCCTTATTAATTCAGTATTTGTCTAAAATTTACATTTAACTGTTTGGTGATAGAAACAGTTTGCTCATCATATACCACAATTTTATTTTGTAGACAATTTTTGATTATTATTATTTTTGTCGATAATTTTGGTCCTAGTATCTGCACATTTTGTTTGATCAAGTTTCGAAAATACAAATTGTATTTGATAAAAGATCTTCGTTAAAACTCATGAACCTCTTGAAATAGTCACCATACATATAAATCTTTCTTGTTTATAGTATTAATAAGGATTCCTTTCTATGCAAGTTTACATAACATTGATTAATCATTTAAATACAACTATTAATCGATACAAAAGAACGAATACTTTTTTGTTATAATTAGAGACCATCGACGATCCAAATGCACTTTGGCTTTATGCCTGTTGCATAAAGCCTCAAAGCGAATTGGTCGCCGTATAAAAATTGTGCAAAGCGTGATATTTTCAAATTTGGAATTAGTATCATACACGAAATAAAAGAGTGGCAGCGAAGACAACGAGCGACACACCCTTCCCCTCCGAGCGCTCGGCGCTGTCTGTCAAATTTCGATCGAAGATGAATGTTCGTGACAGCTTCAAATCTCAAATTTATAGGTTACTTTAGTAAGATATTTTGAATATATTGCACAAGATAAAATCAAGAATTTAGTTGCTAAGTCAAAGATAGGAACCTCTATAACATTGTTTTATCAAATAATACACAATAAGTGCAATGTATCTCAGAGATAATCGCCTGTCTTTAGGTGCGTATTTTATCCCAAAACATGGTTTCAATTTTGTCTTCATGTGGAATAACTAGAGCAATAAATAAAAAAACAGAGTCGAAAGCTTGTAGAGGAACGTATTTCCTTTCATGTTTATGTTATTTCGATAGCTGATGTCAACAACTGATCTGGAAAAGTGTACCAGAAAAACCGTCAATTTGGCTTCTATGATTACAAGTTACAGGCATTTTAAAGATTGAATCAAAAATTCAGAGTCGACATCTTATGGAGATAGTTCATTTCTACACAATTCATTCAAAAAAAGTAGTCAGTTTAGTCATTTTTGGGGAGAAAACTACACTTGAACTTTGTTAGAAGGTAGGTGACAGCAGCCTTAAGGGGGTAAGAACAGAAATAAGATTGGGTTATAAGAGGTTTTTACAAAGATTAATATTAGGTCCACTTGCCCATGATGATTAAACCCAGGATTACAAACCTATTTGTCAGTTTATTTGACGTTGACAGAAAGAGTGGTAATTTAATCTAGGGTTAGCTAGCGTAAACTTGGGTTAAATCATCGTGCGCTAGTCCCACTTAAACTCCAATCAACTTTGCTAGTCCAACGATGTAAACATTATTTTTGTAACTTTTAAAATAATATCAGCAAATAAATATATTTGACTATTTAATTCAAAAGGATCTCAAGGAAGAAAGGAGAGGAAAGGTATGTTGTAAATTTTGTGTTCATCTTGTTTTAAAAATAATATTTTCGCTAAAAAGGTTCCAAGATTGTTTACAATGTTGGACTAGCAAAGATGGACTTTAATCAGTCAGGTATCAAACGACTGCCGGGAGTCGCATAATAATGGAATTTCTATTGTGTCTCGTTCACACATACTTGACGAGTTAAATAATAAAACTGCATTTATACTATAAACAAATTCTATTTTATTTAGGGATAAAAAAAAACTAAAAACTACTAATAGTAAAAAGGAAACTCCTCCGCTACCAAACATCGAAATAAAAATGTTATTTTACAAAAAAAAAGTGTATTTTTCACAAACACCATTTTAGTTTGACTTTATGATTTTTCTAATGTGGCAGTTGATTTCTATTTACACCATGGCTATAAATTACTCTAACTATTTTTGCGTTGTTTGTTAACACTTCTGCACGTGATAGTACTTTTACTTTTTTTTTACTGTCAATGACAGAACATTCTCCTGTATTTAGAAGAGTGAGATGAACATTTGTGTGTAGTTTAGATGACAAAGAAGTTATAATTTAAGAAAACTGGTATTTGTAATACTTATAAAGTATATCAGAAGAGTAGCGAGGTTAAAACGATTTTAAAAGCAAATAGAAAGACTTATCTATCAGTATTTTTAAACTCAAAACCAGTAGGTAACATCACGCACAGAAGTGCTAAATAAGTTATGATGTTTAACTAACAGAAAGTTTTAATCAAAATCGACACCATTTTTTGAGAAATATATTTTAAAAACTTGTGATCGCGTCGAGATGATATTCATTTATAATGAAACACTTAATAAAATTACGAACTCAAATTCAACAAGATATCCCAAGAGAAGTTTTTACATATAAGTATTTTTTTTAACTATTCAAATTCACATAACTTATAAACAAATGTTGAAATGTGATTTTGATGTTGTGAGGACTGATTTTTTCAGCGAGATCAAAAAAAGTTTTACTTGAAGCATAGACAATAAGAAACCAATCACAGACATTGCAGACTTTAAAAGGAGATTAGGAAAAAATCAACCCTCATTTTTTATTTTTTTTAGTGTCATCCCATGAATTATTTATGGATTGAAAACATATTGACCTCCATATTTTTAAATTCAATGGATTTTTAATATAGTAACCCAGCTCTAAATATTAAATAATTTTTAAAAGCATATATTTATTATTTCTATATTAAATTAAAGGCAAATTATCTAGAAGGATAAAACATTTTTTATTGTTATGTTCTTAATATTTACAAGAATAAATGAATGACTATGCACAAGTTTATTTTTCGGCTGTGTTGCCAGACGCATTTTTTTATGTGATGGTAGAATGATAAAAATGCGAACTGGCAACACTTTGTATTTGTTGTATTGCTACACAATCAGACTTAAATATTTTAAAAGCAATAATATAATGAAACAGTCATTCGTCGCAAACTAATAATTGAATGACTTCCAAATGATAAAAATGTTATAGATGTTACAATGCCACCGAGCAAATAAATAATCTTTTTTTTCGTATTTTTCTCCTTTTACTTCAATAAGTTTTTGATTAATGAGAATCTGACATTTGAAAATTATTTTTAAACAATTATTTCGGCTTAATAACATTTTAGTATTCTTGTTTGGTTTTAAATTCTATATTGGATTAGGAATTTCAGAAACTAATAGTTAGTTATTAATTTTTAATAACAAAAAACTATATTGCACTAATTACTATTCCCACACCTGCATTTAGTTCTTAACTTATTATATTTAGTTTTTTTTCGTATTTTCAAGTCAAAAAAGACAATTTGCTCGATAGCATTTTTCTTAATAAAATATTTTACATAATCATATGTACTAAAATATACATAACAGATATACAATTTTAAAATGAGAATAATGCATTGTATATCAGGGGGAATCCGTCATCTTTTTTTAAATTTTATTCTTATAATATTACATGACGAAAACAACAAAAAAAATGTCGCGGAATTTCTGAACTAGAAAAAATAAACGTTCCGAATTCGCGTTTTAGGCATAAAAAAAAGATGGCGGACAGTCGTGCTGGTGACAAAGTTTTTTTTATATTACTTTATACATTTCGCGGAGTCCAGTCAGTGTCGCTTGGTTCAGTCAAAAAAATGTTACCAACCATAAAAATAATTACGAGTAGTGATATCGAGTGAGACCAACTTAAGATATTTGTATTCAGAAGGGGAAATAATTAAACAATAATCGAACTAATTTAGTGTCATAATTTTTATTTTTTTATTTTTGTGAGTGTCATAGCGTGGCCTTTGACAAGGTTTTGTGTCAAAAATGACAAAACATTTATTTAATTTAGGTGTTTTGCGGTCAAAAATAGGAGTCATATCAAAATAAATTCTTTATCTAGATTGACTATTTAACAAAATGATCATTTATCTATATTCCCCAATTGAATACGAGACATATATAGATGTGTCCGCCATGTTATGTCTCTCTAAAATATTTGACATGTGTCACAATGACAACCAACTTTTACACTGAGTTCTTCAAATGTCAAACGGTTAAGACGCTGTGATTGGTTGACCGATATCTAATCAACCAATCGTAACGATTGTCGGCATTTAAGTCAGTTTTGTTTGCCAATCTCTCAAAAATCTAAGTGTAAACCGGCAGATATTATGGCAACACATCTATTCAAAAAAAAAATGCACCATTTATCTCTGTTTATAAATTAAAAGTGCGATTCACAATAATTATCTACAATTTGTGATACAAATGAACTCACGATCTACACAATCAACTCGGTAGGCAAAAATAATTTCATTCAACATTATTCGTTACTTTACAAAAAACACCTAACCGATTACGAAAAATTTGTATCTACTCAAAATAAACACTACATACATACATTTTGAGGTATCAATTCACATTCATTGCCTACTATAAATATGACAAATATTGGTGCAAGAATTGTTTTTTATATCACTAACATATTATGTGATTAAATTATAATTTTAAGTTGCACTCCTCGTCAAAATAACGTCAATTTTATTGCATCAATATTTGTCTTCACACGTTGGCCAATCATTAGAACCATCTTAGTAATCAATCGTTTACAGTGCCACAAACTTATCTGGAGAATAGCCAAAAATAGAACTACAGATGTCACTTTGAAAACGTCATTGCTACCAGTACAAGCCAGAGTTACCATTATTGATATTCAAAAATTCGCGTAAGCAATTGTTATTAGGCGTATATCACCAAACACCGGTTAATTTCATTTAATATGTTAAATATTATTATGGCAGTCTATTTTCATGAACTTATTATTTTTATCGGTGAAAACAATAGAATGGCCCACATCTCATTTGTATTTAGTAACTGGTAGAGAATGCCATTCGCCGTTAATTCCACCTTATTTTACGCAATAAAGTGTTTTCAATTTTTAATCATGTAATTACGGAGAATATAAAAAACCCAAAAGTGTTTATTTTTTTTCAAAGTGGCAACCTTTTTGGCCATTTGGCGCCATGCTGTCATTCTTCAGATAAGTTAGTGGGTCTATAGCATGCTTGATTTAAATTTTCATGATCTGTCAAACTCAAAATGATCAAGTTCATCTCACATTCCTGTCGAGCTTACAAACTGTCAAACATGTCCAGTTACAATCATACAGCGCTACAACGATCTTTGGGCCGCGGCGAAAATCAGAACTAACGCTGTCATCTTGTAAAATACGGTTGTCAAACCCAGCGCAGCCAAATCTTCGCGATCTAACAGGAGAAATCTCCATTTTTTCTAATGTCTCCCTGATGTTTCATTTTCGTTACTTTTTGCATTGAAACAATATGATTATATATACTAAATGATTATTTATAAAGAGGTACCTTAAAGCTAAGCTACTTAATCGGTTTGCTTTTAGAATCATACATGCTTATACTGCTATAAATTAGTACCCTTCTTTGACTTTTCCGTGGTTGGGTAAAAAACAATTAAAGCTTCCTAAACTCCCTCAATCAAGGGAGATTTTTTGCATTGGCTACCCTGACTCAATTCTAGCGCCCTGTCAATGTCACCTATCGGCCAAAAGATCCTTGTCGCACTGTACTCCCGACCAACATACCATCAACTTCTGTCACAGGCCACCAACACTGACCAACGCCCGTCAACATCAACAGAGATGTTTGATCAACTGTTCTTGAACATCAACTTTCGACACATCAACAAACTCCGCGCTCTTCCCCCTTTGCAATATCTCTATCGTGGTTCTCGATTCTAATTGTTTCAAATGGTACATCAGTTTGTGTTCTGCTAATGGTTGTATCGGTCTTGCGACGGTTAAATTGGTGATTTTAAGCGCTCGGGCCACGGTTTTGAGGAATTTCGACCATTGCCGCTCGTTGGCAGTCGCTTCCGGCGTGTTGATGAGGGCGGACGCCCTTTCTATGAGCGCGCATATACAGCTCAGTGTGAACTGTAAATAGATGTGTTTATGTAAACATAAAAGAATTCTAAATTTGCCTGTAGTAATAATATTCTCCGATTTTCGGTAATGGCGTTGTATTTTTTTTTTTTGTATATATTCGTGCCGTTACTCTTTCTAATCATGTTAGATGTTTGAAGTACTGTAAATCAACTATCAGTTTGTGCAAAAACTTGAGTTTTCCTTTCTCGCTGAGCTACATAATACCTCACCATGACATCTACAACCACTATTGTTAATTTAATGTTTTTCCCCACAGTCGAATTTAAAAATACTATGTTTTTATCTCGGGTGAAAGCACCCATTTCACTCTCGAATTGTAGAACATCTCGAGTGAAAGGGTCGCTTTCTCCCCTTGTATAACAATCTATTACTGGTCCGTCCCGGGGATCGATCCCGGGTCCTCTGGCGCAGCCGTCGCTTTAAAATGCGGCCGTCTAACCGCTGCGCCACCGAGGCAGTTACTATTTATACTAAAAATTGTATAATGTACTCACCGGCTGCGTGAGCGCATAAGGCGTCCTCGCGGGCTCCAGGGCTTCCGCTAGCAGCGCGCAAGCCTCCAGCACAGGCGCCCAGCCCACACTCATCGACATGTAACTGAAATAGACGAGATTATTACATTTTTGTTTTTATACAGAATGTTATTGCAAGAGGGTGCCCAATTTTTGGAGGGAACAACGTTTAAACCTCTTTTTTTTTGTCTCTCCGTACATTATCGTTGCACCTGAAATTTTATTCAAGATTTCGAGTTTATATTGATGGTCACGTTCACCTCCAAAAAGGAGGTGTATTCATTTGTATGGAGAAAATGCCAACACCTTGAAAATGACACTAAAAAAATTGCTTATATAAAGATTAATCATTTTTAGAATGATTTTCGTCTGTAAAATATTCAATTAACATCCTACTACTATTATAAAGGCGAAAGTTTGTAAGTATGGATGTATGGATGTTTGTTACTCTTTCACGTAAAAACTACTGAATGGATTTGTGCTCAACGCACATCAATACTTTTTCTATTTTAATTTATGGTTTTATATTCTTTTTTATTGACTTTGTCAAATAAATGATTAAAATCAGTTGTCACCCTATATCCCGTGGCTTTCTGTCCCGTTTCCCTAAATTCCCTAATTAGCCCTAGTTTTCCCTCAAAATCATAGCTATCCTGCACATTTTCTAAGCCGAAGCCAAAGGAGTTCTCGGTCAATTCAAAGTTGGTTAGATACGGTTGTTAATAATAATAATACACCACAACCTACCACAGCTCAAAACACAACTATTCAACATCATGTAGCGGAGGTGGAATGTAATTCAAATTATAATAACTGTGGTGGTAATTGCTCCAAAGAGCCAATATCCAATGTTGTCACCACAGCAAATATACCTTTCGGTGGTAGAAGCTCCAAAGAGCCAAACCCTTTACCTATCACTGCAGCGAACATTCCTCTCTTTCCTACTTGTTTTAATTGCGGTAAAATAACGAAGCCACTCAACAATAATATACCTTTATTACCAGAACAAAATGTAGTTTATAATAACAATAATAATGGAAGTACAAAACATAGGTGTAGTGATCTTCGGCTGCCCATTTTTGACGGTAAGCCTTTAGACTGGTTAGCTTTAAAGAGGATGTTTCAGGATACCAAAGATGTATTTTCGCCTGCTGAGAACTTAGCTCGTATCGGGTTGTGTCTAAGAGGAGCAGCTCGGGAGACAGTCGCAGTTCTTCTGGTTTCAGCTCGTGACCCGGAGGAGGTGATGAATGCACTGGAATTACGATTTGGCAGGTCTGAAATTATTGTCCTTAATGAAATAACAACCGTTCGATCACTACCCAAATTAAATTCTGATACTTGTGACCTTAATAAATTTCTTTGTAAAGTTCGTAATTGTGTGGAGATTATAAAACTTTTAGACCAAAGATGTTATTTGGAATCTCCCGAACTTTTTCAAACAATATTAGGTAAATTGACGCCTTTGCTTCGAAGTAAATGGCTTGATTATTGTAGACTTAACTTTACAACTTTAGGGAAGACTAAACTTGAATTATTGACACAGTTTTTAACTCAGGAAGTGGAGTTACAACTCAAGTTTGGTTTAATATCAGATACGCCAATTACACTTAAAAGATTTGAGAAGGTTCATACAGTTACCTCTTTGGAGGGATCCTTAGACTCCGATCCTCAAGAAAGTTCCACAGTTTTAAAAATTCAACCTGAAACTGAACTAAAACCATGCGTGATTTGTAAACAAACCCATGATCTATCAAAATGTGACAAGTTTGTATCGATGTCAGTTGTTGACAGATGGCAAGTAGTGAAAAGTAATAAATTATGTCATAAATGTTTGAAAAGAGGTATGCATTCTTACTTGAAGTGTAAATTCACCAAAGAGATTTGTAAGGTCTTTAGCTGCAGAGCTCGACACCACAAACTTTTGCATAACGAAACTACGACACTTCCGGTCAATCAAGTGTCTACCTCTGTTGATGACCCACCGAATGAATTAATCGCACACACAATTACCCCAGCTGAGGGACATTCCCAAACACGTTCATCTTTTAGACCTTTACTTAAAATTGTAGCTGTTACGGTTACAGGGCCATTGGGCAGTGTCAAAACGTATGCCTTATTGGACGACGGCTCGACAGCGACCTTTATCGATGCTCAATTGAGTCAACATTTAGGTTTACTTGGTCCAGAGTCCCAAATAAAACTTGATTGCGTAAGTGGGTTAGGAAAAACAGTGAGGGTGCAATATGTGAATTTTAAGATACAGGGTCGTTCTTCCGAAATATATGAAATAAGAAATGCCCGATCAATAAGTAATTTAGGGTTGTCAAAACAATCAACCGGAGACATTAAATGTTTTGATTATTTACAACCAATAGCTGACGTTCTTTGCTATGAGAACGCTCATCCCAAGCTCATTATTGGTATCGATAATTGGCCTCTCTTAATCTCCAAGGAAGTTAGGAGAGGTTCAATGGATCAACCGGTTGCTATAAAAACAAGTTTAGGTTGGGTTTTATTCGGTTATGACTCCAATAGGAACTCGAATCCAATTCATCGCGTCAATCATGTTTCTATTTCAGACAAAAATGAAGGTGAACTCGAACAATTGAATTCTCTGATTCAGAATTACTATAGGTTAGATTCTTTAGGCATTACTAAGAAGGAATGTCTCAGTGACGACGATTCTAAAGCTGTCAAAATCCTGGAAGAGACAACCCGTCGCCTTCCCGACGGCAAATATGAAGTAGGCCTTCCCTGGAAAGATAATAACTTTCAAATCCCAGACAGTTTCGGTCAGGCAATATCCAGATTTAAGAGTTTAGAGAGGAAGATGGCCAAGGAGCCAGCTTATGCTGAACAATATAAATTAAATATGCAAGCCATGTTTGACAAGGGTTATGCTGAAGGCCCCGTTAGTAAAGAGTGTATTAACAAAAAGTGTTGGTTTTTACCACATTTCGGAGTTACTAATCCTAATAAGCCCGGTAAACTTCGTATCGTACATGATGCCGCGGCAAAGTCTAACGGTGTTAGCTTAAATTCTATGCTCCTTACAGGCCCAGACCTTCTTAATTCCATTTTAGACATTCTTTATCGCTTCCGTGAGGGTAAAGTTGGGCTTTCAGCCGACATTAGATCCTAAGGCCCTGTCTCTAATTCCAAAAGAATTGTTGTTAGATCCATCTTTAGCGAGCGTAAACGTAGATTTGGGTAAAGTAGCAAAGTCGGTTAGAACTTTGGGCTTAGTTTGGCAACCAGCTGACGATTTACTTAGCTTTAATACTAAAGGTTTCGTTGAAAAATTCTCTGATCAGTTAACAAAACGAGAAGCTCTCTCGCTCATGATGAGTATTTATGACCCATTAGGATTATTATCACCTCTTACAATTAGAGCTAGAATATTGTTTCAAAATGTATGGCGTAAATCACTTGATTGGGATCATCAACTTTCACAGGATGATATCGCTGCGTGGAAGGAGTGGCACAACATTTGTGTCAATTCACTCAATAATTTAAAAATTCCAAGAAGATATAATCTGAGTGATTTTGGTGATGCTAGCATTGAAAGAGAACTTCATATATTTTGTGACGCTAGTGAATCGGCGTACGCTACTGTTGCATATTGGCGTTTAATTTACCCTGATGGTAGTAACAAGGTAACCTTAATCGGTAGTAAAGTCAGAGTTGCTCCATTAAAACCATCCTGCATACCTCGCTTAGAATTACAAGGAGCCTTAATAGCTGCTCGATTTGCTTTTTCAATTCAGGAAGCTCACAAATTTAAACCAAAGCAACGATTCTTCTGGTGCGATTCCATGAATGTTTTGGGTTGGATTCGTAACGATGCCCGAAAATTCAAAGCATTTGTGGCCAATCGTATTGGTGAAATAATAGAGCTTTCTGAAGTTAGTGAATGGCGATGGGTTCCTTCCGAGGGTAACGTAGCTGACGACGCTACACGTTTGAACAAAATTAATTTTGATGAGGATTCACGTTGGTTCACTGGACCAGATTTTTTGATTTCGTGTAATTGGCCCAGCGAACCATCAGGAAGCAGCCCACTTTCAGAGGCTCAATCTGAGCTAAAGCCCTTGCACAGACTTGATAGACTTGTCAGTCTTGTCATTAATATTAATGATTCGACTATTTTACTACCAGTATCGGCTAGTGCTCAGCGAATCAGTAAATGGCTTTGTTTGGTTCGTGCAACTGCCCTAGCTCATAGATTTGCTGGTTTGTTACTCAAACGCTGTTTAGATAAACGCAAAACTAGAGGCTTAGATTGTAATTTCGATTTTTTAAACAAATATGATTTTTTATTGAGTAACCCTGTATTGTCAGCTAAAAACTTAGATTTAGCGGAAAAGCATGTTTTATGGCATAGCCAACTAGAAAGTTTTAAAGAAGATTATGCCCTATTAAAGAACAAAAAAGATTTACCGCGTTCCAGCAAACTTTTTCATTTATCGCCTGTCATTGGTCGGACAACGTCATGAGACTTTCGGGGAGAATCAAAAGAGCCGTAAATATTCCTGATGACACAAAACAGCCCATTATCCTCGATGGAAAACATCCAACCACTCGTTTGTTGATTACGAAATATCATAATAAAGCTGCCCACGGAAACAACGAGATGGTGATAAATGAGGTGAGACAATCTTACTGGATACTGGGCTTAAGAAGCACAGTGCGAGCTGTCGCTCACAATTGCCTAGTCTGTCGAATTAGAAAAGCTAAGCCTTATAACCCTCCAATGGGTGATCTCCCTGGAGCCAGACTAGCCTACGGACATAAGCCATTTTCTTTCGTGGGCTTAGATTATTTCGGACCCCTAAACGTCAAAATTGGACGACGACAAGAGAAGCGATATGTTGCGCTCTACACCTGCCTCACTTGTCGAGCCATCCATTTAGAAGTGGTGCATAGTCTATCAACGGATTCGGCGCTAATGAGTTTGAGGCGATTTATAGCGCGCCGGGGTACACCAAAAGAGATTTATAGTGATAATGGCACTGCATTTGTTGGTCTAGATCGAGAGTTGAAAAAGTTGTACAGTGAAGAGATACAAGATTTCGCAGCCAATGAAAGGATTTCATGGAAATTTATCCCACCGGGAGCACCTTTCATGGGCGGAGCATGGGAGAGACTGATTCGTTGCGTCAAAACAGCGCTTAAAGTAACACTGCGCTCCCAATCACCTCAAGAAGAAGTACTGCTCACTTTACTAGCAGAAGCGGAAGCCATTGTAAACACAAGGCCCCTCACTCACGTACCAGCTGACCCTGAATGCACAGAAGCCTTAACTCCACATCACTTCCTACTTGGTTCATCGTCAGGCCAACCCTTCGTTACATGCTTGACTCCATTTCATTTGTTGAACGGAAGCTCTGCAGGTCCCTCTTTCTCAGCAACATTATCTGACCATGACCTCACTTCAAGATCGAGGTGGAAGATCGCACTACGACTAGCGGATATGTTCTGGGGCCGTTGGGTAAGGGAATATCTACCAAATCTACTACCTCGACGTTCGAGTACTGGCTCAACGGTTCCAAAGCTCAAAGTGGGGGACATAGTTCTCATCGGGGACAGCAATTTACCACGAGGAACGTGGCCAAGAGGGCGTGTTATTAACTTATTTCCCGGTCGTGATAACATTGTACGTGTAGCTGACGTGCAAACCTCGAATGGCATATTAAGACGACCTTTAAAAAAGCTTGTTCCAATTTGCAACTAAGTTTGTTTTTTAATTTTGATTTTATTTAAGGAACTTAATTTTCAAAATTTAATATTTTGTGTAATTTTCAAATTCAATTTATTGTTTAATTTTCACATTTAATTCATTGATTAATTAAAATGTCTTCATTTACGTGAAATGTTATGTTGATTAATATTTAGAGGAGTTGTCTTTAATTTAATTTTATTTCTACTTGAAAAGGTGGAGCATGTGCTCAACGCACATCAATACTTTTTCTATTTTAATTTATGGTTTTATATTCTTTTTTATTGACTTTGTCAAATAAATGATTAAAATCAGTTGTCACCCTATATCCCGTGGCTTTCTGTCCCGTTTCCCTAAATTCCCTAATTAGCCCTAGTTTTCCCTCAAAATCATAGCTATCCTGCACAGATTTGAATGAAACTTTACCACAATATAGCTTATACATCAGAATAACATATAGGCTACAATTTTTGAGGTTTCCAATGTGAGGTCGTAAAAAAACACATTTTTTGCGCTTACATTGCAAACGTTACTTATTACTAGACTAGACGGGACGAACCTGAAGTCCACGCGAACGAAGTCGCGGGCAAAAGCTAGTAAACTAATAAAATCTAGCAATATTTCATGATGTCTATTACATGTGTCAAATACCTGACAGCCAATCGGTTGTTTGAATAGATTAAAAAATATCGAATGCGGAAAGCAAAATAACATTTGACGTTGACAGATTAAGCAAAATGACATTTGACAACGACAGATTAACTTTTGACAGGAGGAGTTGCCAAGGTTTTTAAAAGTTTATTTTATTATTTAAATTACCTAAAAACTGTGGATGAAATTAAAATTACATATTGTATCTGTATGTCTATTTACCTGTATTTTTAGCTATTTTAAGAGATACCTTACATGGTCTTGGTATTTTTGTAAACATCTCCTTTGGCACACCCTTGCTATAACACCCAAATTCAAATTCAAATTCAAAAATCTTTATTTCAATTTAGGTCATGAAATGACACTTATGAACGTAAAACGTACCCTAGTGTTTTGTCACTTTACCAACTTAATCACTAGGCTTATCCGAATCACCCCCATAACGTCGTGTTCCGCGATTTTCGATAGTTTCCGAGTCACACATACTTTCTACAGACCATAGATTATAATAAGACACATCATCATCATCATCATCATCAGCCAAAGGACGTCCACTGCTGAACATAGGCCTCCCCCATGAATTTCCACAGCGCCCGGTTGTGAGCGGTCTGCATCCAGTGCGATCCCGCGATCTTTACAAGGTCGTCTGTCCATCTTGTCGGTGGACGTCCTACGCTGCGCCTTTGGTCGAAGGGTCTCCAATCTAAGACTTTTCTGCCCCAACGGCCATCAGTTCTACGCGCTAAGTACATGTTTTGTTAATTTAGGTCGAATAAATTTATTTTCTTTCTTTCTTTATTTATTTCTTTCTTTCTTTCTATGTGCCCTGCCCACTGCCACTTGAGCTTACTGGTTCGTTAGAGCTATGTCCGTTACCATAGTTCTTCTACGTATCTCCTCGATTCTGATTCGATCTCGTAGAGAAACACCGAGCATAGCCTAAAGCTCTAATAAGACACGTACCTTCTATAATGCTGAGCCAAGGCCAGAGGCAGGATCTCGGCCCTTCGCGACACGGAGGGCAAAGCCCTAAGCACCCTCGACCAAAGACCACGGAGGCGGATATGACTACCCGGCACCCGGGACAGGAAACGACATAGGAGCAACTGGAAGTAGAAATATTATAAATAATTAATATTATATCATGCTGAAGAGAAGCATTAATATAGCAAGTATTTGAGTCATTTAGGCCTCATTTTTCAATAAATAATAAATAAATATGCGCCAGACAACACACCTATTGTCTGGTATCGTGGTAAGGAACTTTCTTCCTTGTGTTACGAAATACCAGACAACGATTATGACGGGGGCGTCTCCCATAAATACTTAAATACATATGACATCCATGACTTAGGTACAAATGTTCATGCTCAGCACACAAACGTTTGCCCCTTGCGGGATTCGAACCCGCGAAGGCCGGCGTAATAGTCAGTAGCGCTAACCAATACACCAAACGCGTCGTCCGTCAATAGTCATTTAAATATTATAGTTTTTTTACGTTTTTAGTTATTGTTTAAGTTATGTACCTTATTGAACTAAAATAGTTACCATAACCTTTTCCTTAATGTAACAAATACCTTACTGAAAATCGCATCACAATCGGTCCAGCCAAACGCGAAATATTCGCGGATAAATATACATACATACTTAACAACACACTGGTCGAACTGAGAACCTTTCTTTTTTCGAAGTCGGTGAACAAAATACAATATGGCTAATTTGAAAACGTCACAAGTTTTATCTGGCGTTTAAAAAATCGGTCCCTAAGAGGATCGTGTGCAGGCGTAGCGCAGCGCGGGTTTTCATACATTTCGAACGCCAACGGTCGAAATATGCTTGCGGGCGAACACGTTTACCTACCCGTAAACCTTTATGGAATGAGACAAATTTGGTCCCATTCGTTTTCATACATCCTGAACTACGCTTGTACGTCTTCGAGTTTTTGTATAAAGGCTTGATAATTTAAAAATGGACGAAAATCCGAATAGATTTTTTAGTCAAAAAAGTGAATGTTTAAGTTCTTATATTTTCTGAAACATACAATATTTAAAAAAAAAAACGTACGAGCACAGTTTTTTTAAAATATCTCTAAAACGTTAAAAAAATGTCAAAATCAGACAACGTTTTAGGGGTGGAAAACGTTTTCTCTTTTTGTATGGAAGCTTGCGCGCACACGATTCTCCAACCCAATGGATACTTAACAGCCTTTTTCGGTCGTGACCTTAGCTAGCGGATTTGATCTTTATTTGTATGACGTAATGACTTGTTTTGCCAGTAGCGGACGCACGACCTTTTATGATTATGTATAACTAGCGGTCCCAGCGAAGGATCCTATGTCCTTCTCCTGGTTCTAAGCTACCTCCCCACCGTTTCATTGTCACCCTTTAAGAGGGTGAACAAAAGAAGCGATAGTAAAAGAAAGAATATTCAAAGTTTAAAAGAATAAAGATTTATTAAAAAAAAAATATATATACCCATTGTTATGCGGCGCCCGGCTGTCGTTTGATACCTGACTTATTAAATATGATAGTAATTAAATTTAATTCTAAGCGACTAGCGTTCATTGTTGTCATGCCCTTGCAGGGCGTCACAAGTATACCTTGTTGTAATGTACCAGCTTAAAATGTAATGTGACTATGAGCAATAAATGATTTTTTTTATTTTTTTTTATTTTAGTATGGGTTTGCTCTTGACTCCAGACCAAGCCAAGTGCGACTAAGACGGGAGTCGAAGATGGAACGAGCTCGCCCAGAAGAAGCCTGTTCACTCTAACTTTGAATAGATTCGGATTGTAGTCACTAGGAAACACCGACGCGGGCAGCGAGTTCCACTCTTTTGATTTAATCAAACAAAATGGACTTACCCTCCCTTTTCTGACGGTGAGTATCTGCGCAAGTCTGTCACTGTGCAGTAGTCCCGCGAACATCTTCCCCACCAGCTCTTCCTTGTCTTCGTCAAGTAGATTCTTGACAGGAGGCTTCTGACTAACTGCCAAGTTCACCACCTTTGGAAAAAAAAACAAAGAATAAACTCCATTCATCTTTGCTAGTCCAACATTGTAAGCAATCCTTTTGTAACTTTTAAAATAATATCAGCAAATAAAATTTGTTTACTATTTACTTTTAAAAAATCTCAGTGTTGTACGATGCATTAGCTATGTATGTTGTAAGTTTCGTGTTTATCTTGTTTTAAATGGAATATTTTTGCTAAAAAGGAATGTCAAGATTGTTTACAATAATCCACTAGTGAAGAAAAACGTACGGTATTTCTCTACGAGATCGAATCAGAAATGAGGAGATACGTAGAAGAACTAAGGTAACGGACATAGCCTTGAGAATCAGTAAGCTCAAGTGGCAGTGGGCAGGGCACATAGCGCGAAGAACTGCTGGCCATTGGGGCAGAAAAGTTCTAGATTGGAGACCCTTCGACCAAAGGCGCAGCGTAGGACGTCCACCGACAAGATGGACAGACGAACTTGTAAAGATATCTCAGGATCACACTGGATGTAGACCTCCTGTGATCGGTTGATGTGGAAAACCGTGGGGAAGACCTATGTTCAGCAGTGGACGTCCTTTGGCTGATAATGATGATGATAATGATGAAGAAAAACTGACTTTAAATAAGTTTATTTATAACTTTCAATGGTGAAATTATGACAGACTATAGTAAACGCAAGGACTTGTGAGAGAGAGAGAGAGAGACAGCGCACATCATTATCTCTTTTGCACTTGCACTGTTTATGGATGACGTCACACAGACACAGAGATGTGCGTTGTTTGTTAGGTGCGTTTATCGATAGCAATAGTTATGAAAATTAGGATTTGCATGCATTTGACATTACATGCGCGTGCACATCCCTGTTTCAAAAGTGATTTATGGCTTTTAAAAGAATTATAAAGAGAAAATATATTTGGACATGTGTAACGAATGAATTCAAAAACTACTGGACTGATTTCAAAAATTATATGGTTAGAAAAATATAGGCTCTTTTATTTAACCAGTAATCAATTCTAAATGATTTGAATTTAAATAAAAAATACAATAGTTTAAAATCCTATACCACACCAGTAAGACGTATTGAGAAGCTATGCCAAGCAAAAAATGTGCTGCAACTCAAAATTTGAATGTCGAATTTGAAAATGCGTTGATGCCAAGTGGCCTCAAATCATGGCGCAAGAAATTTGTTCGTAATGTCAGTTCTAAACGCTAGTAATAGTAGTTCAATGTGCCACACAAACCTGTCTCTTGTCTATGCTTTCGCTCTTAGGGCTGTCCTGTTTAGGCCTCCGCTGTACGCTCTCTATATTCTTCAAGAACAGATTGGACTCGTCCTCTTGTTCGTTCTCCAACTCTTTCTGAGCCGCTTCTAGCTGCTTCTGTTTCTCTTCTCTTTCCTGCATAAAAAAATACAAAATGTTAGAGCCATCCGGCCAAGTGCGAGTCGGAATCGCGCACGAAGGGTTCCGTACCACTAATAAATGAATATTTCAAATGCCTGAATGTTGTCATTAATGATGTCGAGAAAAAAATAGGGATTTGTTTCATCGCTGTCTGTTGCTAGGGCCAAGAATGGTAATTTTCTTTTATGTACAGGATCTAACAAAAAGGCTTAAGGAAGCCTTAAACAACGCATTCAGTACATCAAATCAAATCGTATGGATCATTTAAAAATAATCGCTGGGAAAATACTTATTTTTAGACATTAAAATAAATTATTGATTTATAATCCGCAATGTATACGCTAAGGCGTAGCGACGCGCGCGCACTCAAGGACGCGCTTAGTTGTGTGCGTGCGCCCGCGCCCCTCACGCGTCCCGCTATCGCCTCGCCACTATCGCCCTCCGCGCCCCGCCACCCCGCAGGCGAAGTCTCAAAGCGGTTTACCTATAATCAAGTTTAGAAGAAAATGAACTTACTTTCAATATAAGCGCAGTAGAAATGGCCAGAGGATCATTTAGTTCTTCCAATCTTAATAACACGAGGTAAAGCGCCTCGATGTCTAAGAGAAGCTGTTTCGTCCTCTTCAGTTCTCTTGGTACCTGCAATGTATAAAAAAACACATTACGATTTTATAATATGACTAGCGGTCCCAGCGAACTTCGTTTTAACCCGAAGGTATGGCTGGTAGAGAATGCCATATGGCGTTAAGTCCACCTTTTGTACAAATTTTGGTTGTGCAATAAAGTATAAACAAATAAATAACGCCCCCGTTCCCGACCCCGTTCTTAAGTTTTCTAATTTCTTATTTTTTTCTTTCATAAGAACCATACCCTGACAAACATACAAACACAACAAACAAAGAATTATCGAAATCGGTCCAGCCGTTCACACCAAGGGAAATAAGGATAGATTTCTATTATTATTTATTTATTTTATTTAGTATGGGTTTGCTCTTGACACCAGAGCAAGCCAAGTCTAAATATAAAAGCTTTCGCTTGCCAGACTATCTTAACACGTTCCGGGACACTATTCCAGACACAATAGATGTTTTATTGTTATCACGCCTGTAGGCGGTCACTGTCCCGGAACGTGTTAAGTGTTTAATTTACCTCATTAGGATTAGTAGTGCTGGCCCGGCTCGGCGCCCGGGACGACGCGCGCGACTGCTCCGCGCCCACGAGCTCCACGTCGATGATCTTCCTTGGCGCTGTCACGCTGCCGCACTGTTCAAATAAATAAATCAGTTATTACAAAGTTCAAAAATAAATTTTAAAAAACGCTACTCCCTCGTGCTGCACCGGTAGTCCCTCCCACTACACCACTAGTCCCTCCTGCTGCACAGCTAGTCCTTCCTGCTGCACCGCTAGTCCCTCCTGCTAGATAAGCTTACCTGCAGCTTGCCGAGCGAGTTGTGACGAGAGCGTCTCTCTTGCTGCACCGCTTGTCCCCCCTGCTGCACAGCTAGTCCTTCCTGCTGCACCGCTAGTCCCCCCTGCTGCACCGCTAGTCCCCCCTGCTGCACCGCTAGCCCCCCTGCTGCACCGCTAGCCCCCCCTGCTGCGCCGCTAGCCTCACTCACCTGCAGCTTGCCGAGCAAGTTGTGACGAGAGCGTCTCTCTTGCTGCACCGCTACTCCCCCCTGCTGCGCCGCTAGCCTCACTCACCTGCAGCTTGCCGAGCGAGTTCTCGAACTGCGCGGGCACGTAGGCGCGCGGCGCGGGCGCGTCCTCGCCGCACGAGTTGTGCCGCACGGAGTTGTGACGCGAGCATCCCTCCTGCTGCACCGCTAGTCCCCCCTGCTGCAGCGCTAGCCCCCCCTGCTGCGCCGCTAGCCTCACTCACCTGCAGCTTGCCGAGCGAGTTCTCGAACTGCGCGGGCACGTAGGCGCGCGGCGCGGGCGCGTCCTCGCCGCACGAGTTGTGCCGCACGGAGTTGTGACGCGAGCGCCCCTCCTGCTTCACCGCTAGGAAAGATAAACAGAATTGCCTTTATTGAAAGTATAATAACTATAAATTGCACTTGTAAAAAGACAACTGTGAACCTGTGACAGACGAGAAATTGAACCCCGTGTCTTACGCAATCCGGGCGTATGTTCAAGTCCTCGTCTGTCACAGGTTCACAGTTGTCTTTTTACAAGTGCAATTTATATTATTAAGTTTGTATGGTGACAAAACACTATAAAAACAAAAATAAACTATAAAGTATAATAACTAGGTACATATTTTAAGGCTTTAGATTGTTTTGTAACACTCAGTGTCATTGTTGAATTCTTGCGCACGGGCGGGACTCGAACCAGCATCTTTCTGGCTAACCGGGCCAACTGCTCTTCCAATTGAGCTACCGTGCTGTCGGTCCGACCGCGCGAAATTCTTGGTCTCTTAGGGATACGTCATTGCGTGACGGTAGCGCCGTCTACCGCTGTTGCATAAACAGACGGGTGCGTACCGTCCGTGCGCGATTTTTGGTTTATTATTTCATTTTTTAACACGTTCCGGGACAGTGAACGCCTACAGGCGTGAAAACAATAAAACAGCTATTGTGTCTGGAGTAGTGTCCCGGAACGTGTTAAGATATTTAAAAGCACCAGGGCGGCTCCTGCAGCGTGTGGCTTGTAAGGGTTGTTACACACGAACAGTAGTTTGCTGTCGACGAATAATAATAATAGTCCCTCTAGCCGATTTCGACTACGGTGGCCAGTCAGTCACAACGATTAACATAGTGAGGTAATTATTATAGTGCACAAGTGTGTGCGCAAACACAGGTGCACTCTCTATTCCTTTCACTCTCATAGCCCGATGGGACAGCAACCTGACACGACCGGAGAGAGATTAGGCGCAGGACCAACGGCGCAACGTGCGCACCGAGGCACGGGGGTGAAACACAAACAACTTCCAAACTCCGGGCTTCCTTGAGTATTTCTGAACAGAAAAACTCACGTATGATGCAGCGTTTTGAGGGTCGCATTTTAAATGCGCCAGAGGTCCCGGGTTCGATCCCCGGGTCGGGCCAAAAATACCTGGGTTTTTCTGTTTAGAAATTCTCAGGGTAGCCCGTTGTTTGGAAGTTGTTTGTGTTTCACCCCCGTGCCTCGGTGCGTTGGTCCTGCGCCTGATCTCTCTCCGGTCGTGTCAGATTGTTGTCCCATCGAGCTATGAGAGTGAAAGGGATAGAGAGTGCACCTGTGTTTGCGCACACACTTGTGCACTATAATATCTCACTATGTTAGTCGTTGTGACTGGTCTGGTCGAAATCGACTAGGGGACTATTAATATTATTAAGTTAAATAAATAAACTTACAGTTATTTCCCCCGCTATAGAAGGGATGGTTCTGCTGGTTCGCCTTGTGTGCTTCCTTTATCCCCTCCTTTTCTTTACTCGCTTGCCGTTCTAAGAACACCTAGAAAAAAAAAGTAGACTTTTAAACAAGGGAAGAAAGCGACCCATCGGACCCTAAATGTTTCGCCAATAGTTTGAAGGTGCAATTGGTGATCCGAGTTAAACACACTACATACAGTCTGTCATACTACACTGTTATACTAAATACTGTCTGTCATACTACACACTGTCTTTCATATAGACCCACCAACTTACAGTGCGACATGGATCTTCTGGCCAACGGTGACAGTAGGAAATAACGCTGTCAAATTCAAAAATGCGGTTGCCAGATCGAGTGTAGTGAAATCTCCTCAATCTTACAAGAGATTTTCTTATTTCCCCTTTTATTTTATTTTCTTACGTGTTCTGTGTAAAGCTCTACGGTATTTAAAAACAATAATATTATTATTGTTTTTAAATACCGTAGAGCTAAACTCCTGAAATAAAATTTAAATTTTCAATGGTTTTTATTGATAATACAATTGTTTTGCGTCTAAAATCGGTGGAACATACATTATATGCCTCTTATGGTAGAAAATGCCTTCTACGACATTTCCATCCATGAAATCTTTTCTTTGACTTTGCCATGGTTTGGTAAAAAAAAAATCGTTAAAAAAGGTAATAAATACAAAAGACCGTAATAAATAAGCAACCCCCTGAACCAAGGGAGATTTTCTTGCTCTGGCTACCCTTTCTTGAATAAGCGCCCCCCTGTCAATGTCATCCGTTGGCCAGAAGATCCTTGTCGCACTGTATATGTATTTAAGTATTTATGGGGGGCGCCCCTGTCATAATCGTTGTCTGGTACTTCGAAACACAAGGAAGAAAAATTCCTACCACGAAACCAGACAATTGGTGTGTTGTCTGGCGCATTTTTATTTATTGTATTTATATTTGTATCTCCTACATAGAAGACAAATGCGTTACTTAAATCTTTTTAGACAGTTTTTTGAAGGCGGTCGGTCTGTCATACTCCATACTGTCTGTCATACTCCATACTGTCTGTCATACTACATACTGTCTGTCATACTCCATACTGTCTGTCATACTCTATACTGTCTGTCATACTACATACTGTCTGTCATACAACATACTGTCTGTCATACAACGTACTGTCTGTCATACTACATACTGTCTGTCATACTTAATACTGTCTGTCATACTACACACTGTCTGTCATACTACACACTGTCTGTCATACAACATACTGTCTGACATACTACATACTGTCTGACATACTACACACTGTCTGTCATACTACACACTGTCTGTCATACTACATACTGTCTGTCATATAACACTCACCGTGTAGTAGAAGTCGTGTATATAGGGTGTTCCGGTATTAAGTTGTAACATCTGTATATTGATCAGCCACTGCTTCTCCCGCTGGCTCATGAGGCCGGCGTACTCGTCGTCGCCCGCAGCGCTGCTGTCATCGCCGTTCATAGAGTGCCTGCAAGCAGAATCAATTAATTAATTAACACGTTCCGGGAAACTACTCCAGACACAATAGATGTTTTAGTTTTCACGCCTGTAGGCGGGCACTGTCCCGGAACGTGTTAAAAAAAAGGAAAAGGGTCCATATAGTATTAGTAACAATGCAAGCTTAAAACTTTGTCCGTACAAATTCAAATAAAATAAAATTAAAATTAATACAGAAATAATTTAATTGCAAATTTTCTTGCAACCTTTTTTTCAGCCACTTCTTTTTGTTGTTCTATTTAGTATTGTGCTAAGTAAAGTAAATCGTTATTGAATAATTTCTCAAATAAAGGAGATTTTTACGTTTGTATGGGGAAAATGCCAATGCCAAAGCAAAATGACATTTGACATTGACAGATTAAGTAAAATGACATTTGACATTGATAGATTAACTTTTCGACATTGTTTTTGGAGAAAGTATAGACATAAGGAGTTGCCAGGGTTTTTAAAAGTTAATTATTTCATTATTCAAATTACCTAAAAATTGAGAATTATTTTAAAATTACTTATAGCATGTCTAATGAGCTGTATTTTTATCTATTTTATTTATACCGTACATGCTCTTGGTATTTTTGTAAACGTCTCCTTTCAATTATATTTAAGATAAAGTAATTTTCAACAACCGCAAATGTAACTTTTTTATTCATTACAAACACTATAAGTGGACCCGCAAGAACTCGGTTAAATTTGCCACGGAACCCTCAGTGCGCAAGTCCGACTCGCACTTGGCTGGTTTTTTTATAATTGATAGTGACCTACCGTGAAATCTATCACAGGATTTACTTGTAATCTGAATTTTTAGGAAGACTTCTAAATTTGCACAGCTCTATAAAAAATAAAAAAAATACCAATAAACTTACCTATTATTACTAAAACTGCCGTTATGCCTCTGATTGAAGAGTTGGTTATTCAGAAGCTGGTTACTCCCAAACATAGTTCTGTTATTCAACATAGGATGATGGCTCGCATTGTGGTAACTATTCAATTGTAACATCGGATGCGTATTTTGTATCAACTGCACCAGATTCTGTGACGTCAAGTTCTGAGGCGGCGTAGCCTTTGAGTTGTTGTAAACCCTACTCTTTTGCGGTTTCGGTGTTTCCACCTTTTTGACCGGTTGCTTCGATTGAGGCGACTGATTGGTCATTTGTTTTTGCGGAAGTTGCGGCGATTGGTTCTTTATTGGATGTATTTGCTGGTTCATGATTGGATGGTTCATTTGTTCTGTTGGTTTCGATTGGATTGATGGGGCCTGTAATAAAATATGATTGAAATAGAGATATGTTATTTCCTTGATACATCTATACTAGTATTATGAAGCTTGAGTTTGTTTGTTTGAACGCGCTAATCGCAGGAACTACAGAACCGATTTGAAATAATAAATATATAATAATAATAAATATGCGCCAGACATCACACCAATTTTCTGGTTTCGTGGTAAGGAATTTTCTTCCTTGTGTTACGTACGAAGTACCAGACAACGATTATGACGGCGTCTCCCATAAATACTTAAATACATATAAAATCCATGACTTAGGTACAAATGTTCGTGCTCATCACACAAACATTTGCCCCTTGCGGGATTCGAACCCGCGACGGCCGGCGTAATAGTCAGGATAAAAATATTTTGTTCGCTTGATATTATTGATTTATATTGTAGGCTTTTGGCTTTAAAACGTCACGCTATGAAGGGAGGGGAGGAAGCAAACTCAAAACGACGCAGGCGCTTGGGACCGTTAGTAAGAATATTAAATGTATAGTTTATTTTTGTTTTTAAAGTGTTTTGTCACCATACAAACTTAATAATATAAATTGCACTTGTAAAAAGCAACTGTGAACCTTTGACAGACGAGGAATTGAACCCCGTGTCCCACGCAATACGGGCGTATGCCTAATGTATATTTTCCTTCGGATATTGTGAGAGCGATCTCACAGCATTGATGATGTCACGCAGCCTACGCGTTAAAAAGCACTTGCAAAATTCAACAGGCTTGTTAATGTGACGGTGGCCGAGTGGTTTAGGCATACGCCCGGATTGCGTGGGACACGGGGTTCAATTCCTCGTCTGTCACAGGTTCACAGTTGCTTTTTACAAGTGTAATAATTTATAATATTAAATGTGTCAAAAACATTATAAATAATCACTTGTAAATATCTAAATATAATACTTACACGAAAGTTATTGAAAGGGGCCATATTCGGACTGAAGTTTTGCCTAGGCATATTCATGCCCGGTGGGGGCGCAATCATCCTAGGCTGACCCATCATATGAGGAAACTGATTCATACCAGGCCCCCCGAACTGGTTGCCATTCGGAATCATCTGATTCACGCTCTGACCCGTCTGATTCATATTCTGACCCGGCTGGTTCACATTTTGACCCATCTGATTCGGGCCCATTTGACCGAGATTTTGATTGAGCTGCTGACCCAATGCATTAATATTCGGCCCCATCTGGTTAAAATTCTGACCCATCTGATTCAAGTTTTGACCCATCTGGTTCATACTTTGACCCATCTGACCCATGTTTAGATTTTGACCCATTTGATTCACTTGCTGCATACCAGTTTGAAGATTTTGTCCCATTTGACTCAATCCCTGGTTCATGTGCATGTTTTGACCCATCTGGTTATTCGGTTGACCGATTTGGCCCATCTGACCTAATTGGATATTCTGACTCATTTGATTCTGCATTGATTGCATGTTTTGCGTCATATTCATCAGATTACTCTGTCCCATGCTGTTCTGGAACATTTGATTTGTTGATTGCATGAATTGGTTCACGTTTTGACCCATTTGGTTCACATTTTGACCCATATGGTTCTGCATGAGTTGGTTGGTCTGCCCGAACTGGTTGGGTTGGTTCTGACCGATGATTTTGTTGAGTGATTGGTTCATATCGCGCATTTGTTGTTGCGGCGCGAATGGTAGTGGCACCGGCGCTTGGAGACCGGGCGGTCTTTGTAGTATGACCGGTTGGTAACGTGGCTGAAAAAAAATATATTTTAGTAAATTAAAAAGTAAAATATAGTACTCTACTAGAGTTGTCTATCATACAGGGTGTAACAAAAGGCTTAAACACCGCGTAATCCCCCCATTTATACGATATTTTTTCTCGAAATGACGGGATTTTTCTGGGAATTGACGCGTTACTGAGGCATTGATAGTCAAAGAGAACATTTTTATTTTATTTAGGAATCGTATATTAGTACTCACAAGTATTTTTCTTTAAGACACATGTTCAAAATTTTCATTTCTTTTTTCGTAAACAGACCATATTAAGCAGTGTATCGCGCTGTGTGGCGCGGACGCACGCACACAACTAAGCGCGTCCTTTTTATGCGCGCGTGTCGTATACATTGCTGCTAATAAATTAATGATTATCTATAATTAAGCCTAAAAATAAAAGTCGCCCAGGGATTTTTTTATTACATACGATTTGGTTTGATGTACTGAATGCGATGTTTAAGGCTTCGTTAAGCCTTTTGTTACACCCTGTATGTTGTTTGTGTAGCTAGAGATATACTTTTCGGATTTTTTGTGCTTGTTTTTTTTTATTGGTAACATAAACAGACATTACTCATAAAAAATAGTACAAAGGATTTAAAAAACTAAGAGAAACTGGACTTATGTCTGCTTGTAAACTAATCATGATAAGAGGATGGTCAAAAATCATCATCAGATCGAATTTGTGTGTTCAAAGTTGCTTTAATGCACTTGTGTTATGGAAATCAGTAACAACACCCAGATCTGAGACTAAGAAAATTAGTATTTCTATATTGACCCGATCGGGAATCGAACCCGGGACCTCAGAGATGGCGACGCTTTGCCCAGCGTGCTTAGCCACTACACCACGGAGGTCATTAACTGGAACTACCAATATTGAAGTTATACCTGGAAGTAGTTCTGGTTGCCGATGGGTTGAGGCTGCTTCTGTCGCAGCTGCCGCTCCAACTCCTCAACTGTGCAGACATTTTTGAAGGACTGCACCGGCTGAAAAAAAACGTCATTTTTAAAATCATTATAATATCCCGCAAGGCGAATGTTTGTGTGATGAGCACGAACATTTGTACCTAAGTCATGGATGTTTATATTTATTTAAGTATTTATGGGTGACGCCCCCGTCATTATCGTTGTCTGGTATTCGTAGCACAAGGAAGCAAATTCCTTAGTTCGAAACCACGACAGTTGGTGTGTTGTCTGGCGCATATATAATATATATTTAATATTCACATACCATTTTTGTATGATTCACATTTGATTGCCTAGGTGGCGCTTATTAGAAATGATTACATTTAGGGTGCACAGATAGCGCTACAGTCAGTTTTTCTATTAAAAAATTATTTTATCCATGTTAAAGAAAATAATAAAAATTAAAATGTCGATTTTCCAAAAAATAATGAGTGTCCTGTTTCTATGATGTATACAAAGCCGCTGTTAAAATATTATCACTTGAAATTATTTGACCTTATACAGGGTGTGGATATAGGAGCAAAAACTTAAAATATAAGCCCTTTAGGTAACCAGTCATCAATTTCATATGGTTTTAATTTATTATTGGCTTCTTCTGGGCGAGCTCGTTCCAACTTCGACTCCGTCTTATTTGCACTTGGCTTGGTCTGGATTCAAAAGCAAACCCATACACTAAATAAAAAAATAATAACAATAATAATGAAAAAGAAACTTATTGATATTTTCTTACAAAATAAATTGAACCAGCAATGTATGCAAACAAATGTGTCCTTGTCATAGAACTTGACATTTGTCATTTACTACAACGACTTAGCGATTTTGATATTAGGGATTATAACTTTGGATTACTATATCTCTGAGTTAAAGCATTTTAGAGCACTATGACCAGGTCAGGGCAACAACGTATACTCTGTGGAATCATTGCCTAAATTTTTGCTCCTATTACAGGCCACACGCTGTATACTCACTTGCTAGACATAAGAGTTCACGTTACGATACAGGATGTCACTTAACTTTCGGCAGGCAACACTTTTTTTGTATACGTGAATAGCAACAGGGGTGCTTGATCACCCCAATAACTTAATGACAAATAAAACAACATTGTTATCAAAAATCAAACTTTTTTATTATGAGATTCATTCAGCCATTCACTTTTGCAGCACGAAGAAATAGATTATACGTAAATAGCAACTGGGGTGACGTATCACCCCAGCAGTCTCAATATAACAAAAACAACAACTTACCGCGACACTTTGACTCGTGCGACTGACAACGCTCCTTGCAATTAGAGAATAGGCCAAGCGATTGAAAGAGACACCATCAGCATCTAAAGTTATTAAGACTTTTCTTAAGTGGCGGGGTGACCGGTCACCCCTGTTGCCTTCCGAAGGTTAAAAAGTTGATTCTCACCGTGAGCGGTTTTCCGAGTGGTACGTCATGGCGCCACACGGTCGAGCCGAGGGTGCGCGACTGCGGGGCGTCAGTCTCGTCCAACACTAGCTGGGATAGTGATGCCTCTGTAACGATAAGATAAGATAAGATATATTTATTTACTTAAACATGTGTACAGTACATAGTTTTTACAAACACAGTAGCAGAGATGTTAAAAACTTTTCATTGTTAATACAAAAGTATCCAGTAAGTAGTAGGTCTTTTAAAATGACATTGAGGTTTCAAAAACAATTTTTCTAAAAATCTAACGGTAAAATGGGCGTCCTATTTGTTGATTTTATTTTAAAAGTTACAAAAACATTGTTTACATTGTTGGACTAGCAAAATAAATGGAGTTTACCCACGAACGGCTTAGTGTGTCGGTGCAGTCCATTAAACCACTATTACTAGCGTATAGAATTGACACCACAAACAAATCTCGTGCCACATAAACTGACGCCACTTGTCATCAACTCATACAAACGGTTTCATTAACTAAATTCAAATTGTAAAGGAATACGTCACAATCTTGACGTCGTATTTGCAACACATTTTTACTTGGCATTGCTTATCTTTACGCAATATTAGCAACTCACTGGTGCTTTCATCGATGGCCACTGCTCTCGAAAACAATCATACACGGATGTGTCCAAAAAGGCATAGAAACATCCTTCAACCCACAAAACCGGCCTTTTTTGGCCAAAAAAGGCGCAGAATCACCCGCAAAAAGGCACAAACTCACCGAGCCGTTCGTCGGCGCCGTCGTCGATGCCGCTGTTGTGCCGGCGGCTGCTGTCCAGCAGCGACAGGTGCTCGTGCTGCACCTCCCAGTCGAACTCTTCAGCTGGAAAAAAAAGAGTTCAGTATTTTCGCCCTGTATGTGCTCCTTTATATGTGGTCGTAAGCCGCCGCGCGAAGTTTGGCAAATGTGATTGTCGCGCGAAATACATCTATACTAATCTATACTAATATTATAAAGCTGAAGAGTTTGTTGGTTTGTTTGTTTGTTTGAACGCGCTAATCTCCGAAACTACTGGTTCGAATTGAATAATTCTTTTTGTGTTGGATAGTCCAGTTATTGAGGAAGGCTATAGGCTATATAACATCACGCTACGACCAATAGGAGCAAAGATATAGTGGTAAATGTGTAAAAAACGGGAGAAAGAAGTCACTATTCCACGCGGACGAAGTCGCGGGAAAAAGCTAGTCTCTAATAAGCACAGACGTGTAAAGCTTGACCGATGAAGTTGCTCAAAGTACATGACATGTTTTGCTTGTATTTTTGAGCAATATACAGGGTGTCGTTTTGGTCAGCGACGAGCGGCTCAAATTATATGCAAGTTTTATAAGAGAAAACCTCTTCACAACCATATAAAAATATCAAAATGAATGAGGAAACTAGCACCCTCACCCATCTACGAAAGACTACGCTGTACTACGAGTAGGCGACCTGGTGTTGATAGTTTTGACTCGCCCGCTATATCGTAATGAAATATTGATTTTGTGGGTTTTTTCCATTAAAAAATATATTTTTTTTGGCATCATTATCTTTCGTACAACCACCCCTGAGTCGCGACTACATAAAAAAAGTTTTATTTTCATTTATTTCAAGTATGTACTCACAGTCCTGTCCAAATGTCTCATCGTTGAGAGCATCATACTCGTCCTCCGAAGGTTCACCAGCTCCTTCATCATCATTTAAGTTCTGAAACAAACAAACAGTTAAACAAATGCACTGCAGACAACTGCATGTCAATCGGTCAAGCCGTTTTGGAGATACACGGGATCATTAATTTGCAAACACACAATCACAAACATCCTCTCACCCCAAACGCATACACCTTCACCATTCTGTTGCAGATAGAAAAAAAGTGCACTGTTTTTTCTACAATACACCTTTACTAATATTATTAAGCTGGAGAGTTTGTTTTTTGTTTCCACTTGCTAATAACAGCTTATTTAACGAAGAAGGCTATTATTAGAAGAAATTAATACATAATATCTATATTTATTTTTTAATTATTTATCAAATCATGTATGAAAAAAAAACAAATTAAAAACAAAAAAACAAAAAAAAATTTTTTTTAATATTATTTTTTTTGTAAAAATATTTTGGTGCTGAATAAACGTTTTTTGTTGCTTTATTTAAATGTCTTGTGTCATTAGGAATAGATTTTTCCATCAATCCATCTCCTAGCAATGCCAAAGTTGCTGGGTTGTTTGTCTACAACAATTTTCACTAAAAAAAGGGGTATTATAATATCTCCAGCTACACAAACATTTGAACCATTTGAATGGGCAAAAAAAGAAAATATGAATGTTTAAAAAAGCCACAGGTCAACATTTCCCAGTATGAATGACGCTAGGTTTATAGTAAATCAACTTTATTTAAAAATTACTAAACAATGATAGATATCTGCCTAATTTCTACTTGATCACAAATCATCATAATCTAATTTAAGAGCCAAGCTCTTGTCGGTGGAGTTTTTTCCATTCTTTACGAATTTTTGATCACAAATATTTGAATTTAAATAACATACCTCTTATTTTTCCCTCATTATGTTCTAGATTTTAGTACTCATGCATGACTAAAAAAAGGTAGCAAAAGTAACTTAAAGATTTCGCCTACAGGTTTTAAAAAGCAGTGTTTTATCACAATATTCATACATTTTAACTTATGTGTGAGCTCACCAAGTAAATACAGAGTGTAATCTCATTTAATTATCATGGGTAAATCTATTTATATATGCAAATCTCCAACATACCACAGCAAGGACACAATCAAAAATAATGTAAATAGCAGTTTTATTTGAACCAAAAATAAAACATGTTTTGATACAAGGCTTAGTAAGTATGAAATATGAGGAAAGTGACCCTTATCGAAATTATTACATAAACAAGAGAAAGGGTGATGCACTGAAATCATACAGCTGTGATTCATAAACGAAAAATACTGAAACCATACCACAAAGTATGTTTCTCCTTTTAAAGGATAAGCAAACCTCAAGTTGGAATATTGGCTAGATCGATGAACACATTGATATATCGCACGAAACACGCAGAAATCGTAAACATATCCATTGGAAATAACCAACACGGCAGAAACAACAACTATGAATGACATACATAGATGAAAATTGTTGATCTCAAAACCACGCACTACAATCAAACAAATTAAGTAAAAAAAGTTCACTTTATTAAGAAAATACAAGAAATACGACCAGTAAATGAGAAAATAGATCGATTTATGCTAGAATGTAACCGAAATCAACGAGTTAATGGTTAGAAATGGCAAAATTACTACCCTACCTGCATGCTGACACGAAAGCTAAGCGAACAAAATATCACATTTTACACATAGTTTGAACTGTTTTTCCAGCAGAATTGTTTTAAGACTTACCGATAGCGAAGTATCGAGCCCGAAGAAAGAATCTGCCATTGGATTTTTTCGTGTAACATGGACAAAAACGACATGACTTGTCACGCTACATATGTCGAAACGATGGTGGCCGCCATTACTGAGGTGACAACTAATGACATTTTCGTTTTGATCATGGCCATGAGATGATTGAGATGTCGCTTAGAGCGCTGCGTTTTGTTGTTTGTTAGCGTAGATTTCATCACATCCATCATCCTTTGAGTATACTCAAAGCCATCATCAAACAACAAGATACAACAATTTGTAACAATAGGTAGGTAGGTGTAGGTATAATAACACTTGCCTAAACTGTTGCTTTTTTAAAGACGGTTTGTTTCTTTTTTAATTATGTCTTATGGCTGCATAATTTTAAAACCGTAGCTTCAAATCTGAAATCGAAAAAAAAGATCTCGTAGATTATTACATCATCAAAATTTTATGAGGTATTGAGGTTCTGTAGGTTTTAATTACTCCGATGTTGAATGAAACCCACATCCATCAACATCCACCCACACCCTGACAAGGGCAGCATGCGCAGCGTTCGTCGATTAAACCACAGCACAGATAATATAATACTACTAGTTAGTAACCACAGGCACCACAGCTGGTTTATATATGTAACGCTAAATATGAATAGCATAGTTCCTTAGTTTAGTTTTATTGTAAATTCATTATAAATAAATAAAAATAAAATAGAATGTATTTCAATAAATGTGAATAGGATATCTTACAATCTAAAATAGATAGAATATCTTTATGTTTTTTTTGTTAGCGTATATTTACGGTTTACTGGTTTAATTTATAATTGAAAGGATCCCTAATAATACACTGTCTTGTCCTACCTTAAAAGTGATGCAAAAGCTCCCGATTTATCGGGAGATCTACTGATTCTGGCTCTTCCCTCCCGATATCCCGATTTGGCGACCCAATCTCCCGATTTTTGAGAAGAAACGAAAAACATAGTATTTTTTAGGTATTTTAGAGACGGTGACACGCAAATTACCTGGTAAGACTTACCAATGCATGGATAGGTAAGCATTTTTTCCCGGATTTCCCCGAATCTCATACAAGGCCTTTAAAACTTTCAATAGACACAAAATATATTGCACCGATATGCCTTACAATACGACAACACACGTGTTGACGACACGTTTGGTGCAGTGGTTAGCGCTTTTGAGTACTGACTACTGCACCAGCGGTCGCGGGTTCGAATCCCGCAAGGGGCAACTGTTTGTGTGATGAGCACGAACATTTGTACCTAAGTCATGGATGTTATATGTATTTAAGTATTTATGGGAGACGCCCCCGTCATAATCGTTGTCTGGTACTTCGTAACACAAGGAAGAAATTCCTTACCACGAAACCAGACAATTGGTGTGTTGTTTGGCGCATATATTATATTAAAAAAAAATAAAAAATAGAGCTCACTATATGTATTACACAGATTGCACTTGATTAAATCGATGAGTGGTAGGCGGGGAATCGAGCCCTGCATTAAAAGTTACTAGTTTTAATTACAGAAAATAGTCAAATATATTCATTTTTTGTAAAAAATAAAGCCAACTAGAAGTATTACGCTATCAAATTATCAGTAAAATGACTATAAATGTAGTATGCCGAGAAAATCTCCCGATTTCTCTCGATTTTTTCTTGGAAATTTATTTACCCGATTTTTGAAGTTTCACTTTTGCAACACTGACTGCCTAGTGCCTACCTACCTGTCAATCAATTTATGTTTTCAGCAGGAAATTGCTGTTTTCCATGCAAATTCATGCAAAAAGTCAAGGTTTTTCATTATCAAATGTAATCTTTACAATCGACCTAAGCACCTTATAATTTTGTATTGCCTGTCTTACAAAATAGCATTCTGCAATTTTATCTAGAGAGATAAAAACGTAGTCTAAAGTTCAGTTTAGTTTCCTTCCTTATGTTTTAAAGCGTTAGTACCCTTTATAATACTTTAAAGGTTGTCATTCGTGCACACAAATATCCTTGCTGCATCGATTTATCATCTTAAAGTTGATAAAGGTATAATTCATTCAGGTAAGTTACTTTATTTATAGTATTGAAGGAGCAGTAAAAATGATACTTTTAGAAGTTTGAGGTAACCAGCCCATTCTTAGGATGAAAACACTGTTGTAGACTAACCAACTTTATCAAGACAGTACCGTCTTGATAATCTGGTCTTGTTGATGTTATGAGCTCAGAAAAAATAATCTTTGTTTTTAGTATGGCATGCCAACTTAAAGTGGCCCAAGGGGTCATACAGGGCAAAAAATGCACTACATTTGAAGGCATAAAATACTACAGCTTCGAGGGAATACCATATGCAAAGCCACCAGTTGGAAAATTACGTTTTCAGGTTTGTAAAGTAATTTTTTCACAAAACTTGCTTGGCAATATTACAATATATGTCATGTTTATGTGGAGTGAACTCAAAGTGAGTCTTTCTATCTCTAGGGACATAATATTGTATGAAAGTCTATTTTCTCCCTAGGGAATAAATACTAATTTTAATAAGGAAAATAAGCTTATGTGTGAACCAGAGGTCATTTTTGAAAAAATGGAATTGGACACGACCACCCTCAAATTATAATCGTCGCTCGTGATTAAAGATTAAAGAAGAAGAAGTCAATGATTAATATCATATCCTTTGTTCACAATTTCAGGCACCACAACCACCGGAAAGTTGGTCTGGAGTCAAAGACTGTACAAAACCAGGAAACAAATGTGCCCAGTTCAATCCTTACTCATTCAAAGGTTTCGAGGGATCCGAAGACTGCTTGTACTTAAACATTTACACACCCAGCTTGCCAGCGGAAAAATTAGAAAAACTACCGGTATTATTCTTTATACATGGTGGCAGATTACTTGTTGGTTATGGAGATTACTACCAACCAGACTATTACGTAAGGCATAATGTGATTTTAGTGACAATAAATTACAGGTTGAGTATACTAGGTTTTTTATGCCTTGAGACACCGGAAGTGCCTGGAAATGCTGGTATAAAGGACTGCGTTGCAGCTTTGAGATGGGTTAATAGGAATATACAAAACTTTAATGGAGATGTTAATAATGTTACTCTGTTCGGAGAAAGCGCTGGTGCAGCATTATGCACAGCATTTCTGACCTCTAAAATGAGTGATGGATTGTACCATAAAATGATTGCTCAATCTGGACACAGTCTCAACGATCTTTTCTTCTATCCGCAAGACAATATCGCTCAGGCTAAATTCATAGCGTCAAAATTCGGGAAGGAGATTAGTGATGTCCATGAGCTATACGATTTCTTCCAGAGTTTGTCTATTGAAGAGTTAGTGACGACTTATAGTATGATTGAAATACATCCTTACAAGATTGCTCCCATACTCATGGGAGTAGTAGAAAAAAAGTTTGATGGTGTCGAAAACTTTTGGGATGAACCACCAATGGATATTTTTCAGTCAAATCGATTCGTCAAAGTACCTATAATACTCGGATCAAATATGTATGAAGGCGCCTCATTTGTTAGATTCAATGAAGACGGAATAAATTATGAAAGGAATTTAAAATTATTCATACCGGGCTATTTGCATATGCGAGATGATGACCCGAAAAGTGATAGAATAGCTAGAGCTTTATATAAATACTATTTTAATGATAAAGAAATCAATGATGCTACGAAGATTGAGTATTTGAGAATGTTATCCGATGCATACTTTAATAGAGACAACGCAAAGTTTGCAGAAATAGTATCGAAATATTGTAATGAATTGTATGTGTGTAAGTTCAATTATTATGGCAATTTAAACTTAAATGTAATGAAAAATTTGGGTGTTAAAGGATCTACTCACGGAGATGGAATACAGTACCAGTTTTACAAGAAAAATAAAGCGGAAAAATGTAACGAAAAAGATTTGGAAATAGTCAATTTCCTAAGTGAAGCATGGACTAATTTTGCTAAGTATGGGTTAGTATAACTTAATAATATATATCTTACCTATGTATTAACCCCCAACGCAAAAACAGATGGGTGTTACAATTTTAACGTGTCTATCTGTGTGTGGTATTGTAACTCCCAAATGGATGAATCGATTTTTGTTTAGTTAGTGTTCTAAGCCATGTTTTATGAAAATCTGTTTAGCCGTTTTTATTTTAGCGACGGTATTTTTAAATTATTTTTTAATTTAATGTAATAAATATGAAACTAACAGTTTCTTGAGACATCGCTCGATACAAAACAAATATCGGATTTCTCATACATAATTACATTCCATTTACATCCTGTATAAGAATGATTTGCCAAATAAACACCTTTTCCTTCATAGAGCTACAATCCACCTGAATACAAAAAGTCATCAAAATCGGTTCAGCAGCTTAGGCGTAAAAAGTTATAACTCTTTATTGCTCATCAAATAGGTCAAGAAAAAATTTTATGAGAGTAAAATGTACAATTTAGGCGGTTAGCTATAAGCGATCTCTTCCAGACAACCTTTGGGTAAAGAAATTATGAGTTCAGAAAGAGAAGTTATAAGTAGTGATTAATTCTAGTTCTACCACAAAAAAAAAACTACTTGATTAGTATACAATGAAGGTCTATTCTTAAATGCACCTTAATTTATTTTTTTGGCCTTTGCCCAGTAGTGGGATGTCTACATTCTAAGTTAGCAAATTACAATCAACCTGAATACAAAAAGGTTTTTGAATATGAATACAAAGGCAACTTTAAAAAAAAAATTTTGGCCAACTTTTTTTTAAATAATTTTTTTTATAAATTTTCAGAATACCAACATGGAGTAAACAGAAATTTGAATGGATGCCTTACACCCCGGAAGAGAAAAAAGTGTTAGTTATAGATGACGAGATTAGTATCAGAAGAAATATGGACTTCGACAGCTATACATTTTGGGAAGGTATAATTAGTGAGAAGGCAAAGTTATAGAATAACTAGCGGTCCTAGAGAACTTCTTTTCGCCCCCAGCCCCGTCCCGCCCCGGCCACGTTTTATGGGAATTTGCTTTGCTATAAACCTTGTGAGCCCGAGACCTTTTAAGAACTTATTTATTACCCTTATAATGTCCTGTAAAACATGAATAAGATTGCCTTTATACTCTGCGCTGGACTACGGACAGACGGACATATCAAAACTATGAGGGTTCATTATTAGACTATGGAACCCTAAAAATAGCACGTCTATCTGAGCGGCATTTGCACGTGAATGCATATTAATCCCTCACGACCTCACTCAAGAATATTGATAATATATTCTTTTGTTCACGCAATGGCCTGCGTCCTATCGAATCATGAGGCTCGATGCGTTTGTATCGGCCAATCCGGCTCGGATAAGTGCATAGTCACCGTTAGGGCTCAATTTTAGGCGGTTCTCGATGACCTTAGTACGTTAGTTGTGTTGCGCATGGAAATACGTTTATTATCAAACAACCCGCAACAGGCCGAGTAATAACTTCTAAATTGGAAATAAGGAGGTAAATATAACTATTGATCATAAATGACTATAACACTATGAAAGGGTAAGCTTAACCTTATTAGAGGGATATACTAAATTATAAAAATAAAAACACAGCTACTCACTTTTAGCTCCTTGTGTTCTCCTGAAATTTACACTATTTGTAGAAAACACAATCATCACTTTCGCACTGATTTATTTAGACCAACACAACCATTTAATTTCACAACTGAGATTAAACTGACTCCCACCTCTAATACAACCTGGGCCCCTATTTTTGAATCACGCGCTTGGATATGGCGTGTGATTTTCTTTCGAAAACACATTAAAAATCAACGTAAACCACGCGAAATCTAGACGTGAGTACTCACAAAATTGAGCAATGATTTTTCAAATCCTTTTTGTGTAGGTAACAAGTGGTTTTCATTCCAAAATTCGACCTTAAACATTGAATATCACACGCCATCTTGAAGCGAGTGATTCAAAAATAGAGGCCCAGTACATAAAACCTTCTATCCCCACAAAATAATGAACAGTGGCGCCATCTGAAACGATAATTTAGTCAATTGTTGTACTTTTCATACAAAATCAAAATACAGGAAATAGAGCACAGTAGCGCCATCTTTACTGTCAGTTCAATCTGTGACCTTATCAATTATTTGACGAACTTTAAATCAAAGAACAGTTAGTTAAATATTGGTAAAAGTATATTATTTTAAAAATAATATTTTGATGACACTATCCTTTACCAACTTTTATTATGAAGTTATCATCGTTATTGTTTTGATGAGATATTTAAAACATTTAGTTCATGTAACTAACGCAAATAAATGAAGATATTATTATTCTTTACATTTATATATGGCGACAACAAACCACACCCTGTATTTATCCCGTATCTTTAGAGATTTCATTATTTTGAACCTTATTCATTCGTCATTCTGTCGAAAACCAATGACACGAATGCTTGGTCGTAAAAGGGTTTATTTTATTGCAATGTGATTGCATTTTAAGTAATAGCTTTAACTCCATGTTTTTCATTGGTTGGGGTCTTCTTATAGACTGTTTGTACGTAAAGTCCTATTTCTTAGCTTGGCGAATGTTGTCAACAATGTTTTAATAACTTTTTAAATAATATTATATTATATAGTATTTATGGGAGACGCCCCCATCATAATCGTTGTCTGGTATCTCGTAACACAAGGAAGAAAATTCCTTACCACGAAACTAGACAATTGGTGTGTTGTCTGGCGCATATTTTTTTTTTTTTAAATATCAGCAAAAAAAATTTAACTAACTATTCAATTTAAATGGGTCTCATTGTTAAACAATGAATTACCTATTTTGGTTGTGAGCTTTGTGTTAATCTTATTACTAAATGATCATTTTTGTTAAAAAGGAATGTCAAGATTGTTTACAATATTGGCCAAGCAAAGAAACACGGACTTTAGATCCTGGCTACACAGGAATTACAGCGATAAGAAAGTGGATGGAGGAGTCCCTTTATTTAAATAGATAAATTAAGGAATATTAGATTTTATAGATTTCTGACCAATGGAATTGGTGCTGGTTATTTTTTCTGCTTAATTAATTAATCTGCGTATAGTTAAAGCTTGGATATAGGTAATTAACATAGCTTTTGAAGCATCAGTCATATCTTATTTTTTTATAAATACTTTTATATGTGACATTCCCAAAAATCTTTTTTTTTACCAAATACTAATATAATTTCTAGTAAAATTATCTGTGATATGTGTCCACAAACATAAATGTGTTTAAATGTTTACTAGTACTTAAGTGTATGCGTTAATAAATTTTAATAGTTTATGGTTGTTGGAAATAATTAAATAATACAATAAACACTAGTATTATTAATTTGCCCTACCATGTAATAAATAATGTAAGACTTTTCTTGTTCATAAAGTAATATTGAGCCAAATGAAAGAAAATAATAATTAACATGATTTTATTAAATCCACAAGTATAATTATATAAAAATACACATCTATTATTACCAAGTAATAATAAAATTAATGGATAGAACTAAATCTACTTCCACAATTGGCACATAACATTCTGATTGACATACAATTCATAATTACATCATGTTTTTTTTAACAAAAATATTTCTAATAGCTCCAAATATTTTTTATCATTCAACAACCATTTTAGTACGGACTAAATATAGAATTGGAAAAATATTTCATACCTACTGTGTATCGAACAATAAAAATAGTTTCAAAAAAAGTTATGACTACTGACTTAGTTACAAAACATAAAATTATTTTCATAAAATAATTACATCCAATTTAAGAATTAACGTATGTATATTTTTTATATGATAATATTGCTTCAAAACATTAATAGCACTCAGCACAATTATTTATTTACATAGATTTCTACATAGATACGAATTACACACATATAGGGCAGTCTACATTGGGTAAATGCCAAAATACGGTTGACTACCGACTCTTACGCGGTCGCTGGCCGACTTTAAATTTTTCTCCCACTACACCGAAGCATACCACGACCGTGTTATGAACGTCTAAAAATAATAATATTTGTAATGAAATCTATGACACTACACCGTTCCGTCACTGACCAGCGCCGTCGCGTGTCATGCACGGAGCGTGTAAATAAATGTTTTAGCTTAAAGCTCTTTTCTCACTGTATCCATACCATGACCGTGCTAGCAACGTGTCAGACACGAAAAGCAACACGATACGCTCTACTTTGCCCACTGAACGGATTGACAGCGTTCTGTCACACCGTTATATGGAGCGAGAGCGAAATCGTATTTTGGTGCTGTACCCTTACCATGAGTTTACGTCGGTTTTGCTCGCTAGCGACGACGTAACTTTTAGTATGGAAAATTTTAGTCCTGCAAGTGACCGCTAGGGGCGCTGTGTAATTTTCCATATACTTTTTTGCGTAGTCGCTAGCGAGTTAAACCGTCGTAAACTCATGGTAACGGTACAGCACCAAAATACGATTTCGCTCCATATAACGGTGAGACAGAACGCTGTCAATCCGTTCAGTGGGCAAGGTAGAGCGTATCGTGTTGCTTTTCGTGCCTGACACGTTACTAGCATGGTCATGGTATGGATACAGTGAGAAAAGAGCTTTAAGCTAAAACATTTATTTATATCAATGATCAATGACTTTGACTAAATTTGATGTTTTGTTTACTAAAAGCCGGTCGCGGCCGCCATTTGTAAACCGAATATTATCTAGTTTATTTTTGTTTTTATAGTGTTTTGTCACTATACAAACTTAATAATATAAATTGCACTTGTAAAAAGACAACTGTGAACCTGTGACAGACGAGGAATTGAACCCCGTGTCTTACGCGATCCGGGCGTATGCCTATACCACTCGGCCACCGTCACATTAACAGGCCTGTTGAATTTTGCAAGCGCTTCTTAACGCGTAGGCTGTGAGAGCAATCTCACAACATTAATGATGTCACGCAGCCTACGCGTTAAGAAGCGCTTGCAAAATTCAACAGGCCTGTTAATGTGATGGTGGCCGAGTGGTATAGGCATACGTCCGGATTGCGTAAGACACGGTGTTCAATTCCTCGTCTGTCACAGGTTCACAGTTGTCTTTTTACAAGTGCAATTTATACGAATCTTATATATTTTTTTCATGTGCCACCATCTAATGTAATCGTGCCCTGTCTTGAAATGAATACCGAACCGTAATTTCAACTCCTTAACTGTATCGCTAGACGAAAAATTGATATGTATCCAATATTTTTGGTCCCGAAAACAATTTCAAAAATAAATAACATGGAATGTTTTTAAATGCCGAAGTTTCGAATAAATACTAAAATTCTTAACCCTAATTATGGCTTACTTCTTACCACCGAGCGATTCGAAGAAATTGACAAATTTGTTAACACCTATATTCTTAGGTAGATCATCCTCTGGCGGGTCGTTAGCTCTTATCACATCTTTCAGCTCCCCATTAGCATTTTGGACCATTTTTATTTCGTTTGACGTTCTTGGCTTAGCCACACTGCCGTTTCCGTTAACGTGAACTTCTTCTTTCTCTATTTGTTTGATCACTTGCACCGTTTCTTTTTCAACAACTTCAGGAGCAGGAGTATCTTCCGACTCTACAATATTAACAGGTGTAGGTACTATTTCTGGGACGGATTCCGGTTCAGGCGTATTCTCTTTCACATTATCGACTGCGGCTACGCTTTCGACAGTATCAACGATCGAAACGGTTTCTTGGGGTGCCTCAGGGGTCTGTACTGTCTCCACTACTATTACTGGTTCGTGTTTTCTGACTACCTCTTCGGTGTTGGTCTTGGGGTGGTCCCAGATTTTAAAATGCTTGTTGTAGAGTCCCTCCCAGAACTCCATCTTTTGTTGGTCGGGGTTTGAGCCGAGCGACAGCTCATTGCCGAGGTTGAGGTAGTAAAGGTTGTCTTTGGTGACTGGAAGCCACGTCACTGTGATGTAGTGGTTCTCATCTGGTGTGGGGTTCCTGAAATATAGGAACAAAACAATGTTACACTATAGTTTAGCCGCTGAGAGAATGCTTTCTTTTTTGATGTTTTCAATTTTGTCACAAAATGTATGGAATGAATTTCAAACTTCTTGACTTCGTTTTATTATCAGTTTAGACACTTGATTTAGGAACTAGAAAAGACATGAGCCCAGGCTGCTGCTAGCAATGAAAAGTATATTTTTTTCTAATTAAAATTACCCTAATATTAAATCAGACTTAGGTTTTTAAGAAATCGTTCAATCACAAATGTATTTTAATATTTTTTTAGAGAAACTGTACATGGTACGATCTCGCCGGATGGTAAGTGATGATTTGGTCGAGTATTTATCATATGTGACTAATAACAAAAACGTAGTTTCAAAATACTTACCCAGACTTAGCGAAGTTGGTCCACAGGAGTACCAATCTCTCCCTCATCTTTAAATCCAGAGTTGTTGGTTCCACGTCCTTCATTAGATCGTTGGAGAACAGATAACCTAGCTCATCCATATGCCCTGGGTGGTTCAGCCCTAGACTATCCAACAATTTCTTCGTCCAGTTCAATTCACCAACATAATCGAACTTATAATAATAAATCGGCTTTTTAGACACTTGCAAGAGGTACTTAACGTGTCTGTACGTGTCGAAGTTCATGAATTTGTCCGACATTAGTTGGTAATACTCTTTCAAACTCTCCACTCCCGTGTGGCTACCTTTGAAATATAGACTTTTGATATCGTTTTCAATGCGCAGAGCTTCCTCTGAATTCTTTTTTATATTCAAATCTTCAGGTATAAATATTTGCAAGTCATCCGATTTCCTTCCGGCCACGATTTCAAGGGTGGTCGAGCCAATCATTATCGGAATGTCAGCCACTCTTCCAGAAACTAGCAAATCGTAGAACGATTCAGTCAATACTGATTCTACTCCAGGGAATTCTTTCTCGATCATTATACTGAAGCCTAACGAACCTCTTTCAGCGAAATCTTCTAAACCAAAAATCTTCGCGGTGGTCTCAACGATTTCTTTAGCTGGAGTAGCTGATAAGAACTCCAGAATGTCATCTACATTTTCAGCTTCACCCCCTAGAGCTTTAACAAGCTGCCTTGCATTTTCAATGGGGTTCTTTTGGGTAACAAAGCTGCTTAATGGAGTACCAGACTGTATAATCGCTTTGCTTATCATATCTTTCGTCAACGGACTAACCGTGAACAGAGACGTACACATACTTCCAGCGCTTTCACCAAACAGCGTCAAATTACCGGAGTTACCACCGAAATTGTGAATGTTCTCCTTAACCCATCTCAACGCTAGAACTATATCCTTTAACCCAGCGTTTCCCGGGACTTCTGGTGTGTTTAAACCCAAGAAACCTAGCGCTCCAAGCCTGTAGTTGATTGTGACGACGACGACGTCTTTCTCAACTAGATAATCACCACCGTATAAAGCTGAACTGCCCGAACCGCTCACGAAGCCACCTCCGTGGATGAATACCATGACGGGGAGGAAGGCGCCATCCAGGTTGGGGGTGTATACGTTGAGGTATAGGCAGTTCTCGTCGCCAGTATAGGCTTTGGAGAAGAACATGTCAATCTGGGGGCTGATGTTGCCTTCTGAAGTCGCGTCGCGGACGCCATCCCAAGGTTCTGCCGGTTGGGGAGCCTGGAAAGAAAATGATCAGATTTAAGATTAAAAAGAAAGAAAAAGCGTTGGATTACATCACAAACACACACTTACACAAAGTAACACAAAGGATTGGAGCGAGTGTGTGTGTGAAGAACCAGACGCTTTATTGTGATTAGTGAAGATTCACTCATTTATTTACGAAACGAAACGAAATAGTGGCGTCATCACCCTCAAACGCATTGCAACCAAATAGGTTATACGATTTTAATGTCTGGGTACCTGATTGATTTCTGGACATAACCTAACCTCGGTGACTTGATTGATGCGAAGGAATTCTAATTCAAGTCGGCCGAATAGGTGCGCGCTTAGCAAAACATCTCATATTGAATTAAGTAAAACTATTGTTATCAACTTGTTTAGTGATGTAATTCAACAAATCTGCTCAAAAAATTTATTTGGCGCTCTAATATAGACGAAATCAACTATAATAATCATACGACCAACTATAATTCATTCCAGGGGCTTCTTATTTTATCATCATCGGTAACATTTTGTGCAAAACATGAACTTCACTCAACTAAAGCCAACATCATGTCCTGTGATAGTTCTAATCTGAACAAACCATCTGATAACAGTGCGATAACTTTTAGATAAGTTGTATTGTAACAGCATCCGCAGCGACACTTATGTAACTGAATTTAACTAATATATTTTTTGCAGTAACAAAAAATACTAAATTTTTGGCCTGTTTCACAAAATAAAAAGTTTCTAATAAAGCTAGCGGCCCATTACTTCGTACGAAATGACGTTCCATATTTAAACTATTTGTTGGTTAGTACTTATTTCTCGATGGTAAAACAGACCCTTACTAAGGAACTTTTTTATATGTAAATTGGTTAGCTCTTGTCTCCAGAGCTCCAGACTATAGACCAAGCTAATATAGACGATGAAGCGAGCTCACCCAGAAGAAGCGTGTTCACTCTGACTATGAAAATTTAGAAGAAAATTTTAATTAGATGAAGAAAATTTTAATGACACTTATAATAACGTTAATGAAGGCAGATTGTACTTCTGCATAATCTCAGCACTTAAGATGGAAGAGGTTCTCAATTATCTTAATCATTATGAGGACCACACTCGATGATTCGATTGATAATTATAATAGCTTTGTCATGCACATAACAATATAACGAATAATTATTACATTTGATTGCAAATAAAAAGTGGCTGAACCGATTTTCATGAAACATTGCTATACGTATTAAAGTATTTCTGGGAGACGCCCCCGTCATAATCGTTGTCTGGTACTTCGTAAACACAAAAAAAAAATCCTTACCACGAAATCAGACAATTGTGAACACGAACAATTATGAAACATGGCTCAGAACACTCGGGATAAAATATCTATGACAAAATAAACTAAATGAAAATCGGTTCTTCCGCTTGTGACATACGTTAAACTTATAAAACCTCTGTCTTTTTGCGTAGGCGCTTAACTAGAAATTGAAAAGACATCAGTGTAAAACCTTTATTTCTTTCCTTCACTTTAAATTTTTATTAATTTAATATGTAAGTAGTTGTACATTACAACATACTTAAACGTACAACTTACATTTCGCAACGCAAAGAATTTAAAAAGTTTCAAAGTTAAATGTATTACCAGTTCTAAATTCGCTATAGATCATGGTAAGTAGTAGGTTTAATCATATTTTGAGGTTGGTCGTCAACCGCATTTTCGACAAAATCGGTCGTTAGCGTATGTCAAACAACTCATCTGGGTCATTCACCCCAAATCATTGTCAATGACCTTATTCAATACTCAAGGTCGCATCCGAATTCACACTATTATGCTAACTAGGTGACATTCTAAATAATAGTCCCCCTAGCCGATTTCGACTACGGTGGCCAGTCACAACGACCAACCGACTGCGCGGGACATATTATAGTGCACAAGTGTGTGCGCAAACACAGGTGCACTCTCTATTCCTTTCACTCTCATAGCCCGATGGGACAGCAATCTGACACGACCGGAGAGAGATCAGGCGCAGGACCAACGGCTTTACGTGCTTTCCGAGGCACGGGGGTGAAACACCGCCAACTTCCAAACTCCGGGCTACCCTGAGAATTTCTGAACAGAAAAACTCCGGTACATATTTTTTGGCCCCACCCGGGAATTGAACCTGGGACCTCCGGCGCAGCCGTCGCTTTAAAAATGCGACCCTCTCACCGCTGCGCCACCGAGGCAGTTAAATAATAGTTGTTAGGAATCGACATCGTATCTAGGCAAAGGCGGTTGTCGGTCGCATTTAGTTGACAAATAAAGGTCGTCATACGCATTTGGTTAACGACCAAATGGACACAACTGAATTCCTTTCTTGTAACTTTTTCAACCCCATTCATCAAGAATGAGATAAGTAAGGTCTCTCGCAGTATGAAACGGGACAAATCAGTCAAAACTATAACTAGGTAGGTACTTTATCTTAAACGTACCTTAAACCGCAAAGATCCTAGCGGAGGTTTCGCATACGGTATACCCTGGAAGCTGTAGAAAGCCTTCCCTGATGGGCTGTTGCTGAGCTTGCCCTGCAGTTGACCCTGGCTGACTGTCACTATTGGCGCCTCTGTCATTCTGCCGCCGCTGGAAAGAGAGAGACGATATGATAAGTAAATAGTTTATAGGTTAACCGCTTCAGGGGCGAAGAGCGGGGCGCGTGAGGGGTGTGGTCGGCGGGGATGCAAACACACCTGTGTCCCGTATGCGTTTTTATACCCTCCCTACAAAGTACCACTGTTCAGAACTAAAAAAGCTGCGAAGAAAGATTTTCACTATTTATAATAGCGACATAAAATCGCAAAAAATATTTTCAAAGGGTAAGTAAGGAGATAATCTTCTTCTTTTCGTGTCGACTCTGGCGTTATATTTTTGAGGGCCAGGGCCTATTTTTGAATCACTCGCTTGGATATGGCGTGCGATTTTCGTTCGAAAACACATAAAAAATCAACGGAAATCACTCAAAATCTAGACGTGAGTACTCACAAAATTGAGCAATGATTTTTCAAATCCTTTTTGTGTAGATGGTTTTCATTCCAAAATTCGACTTTAAATATTGAATATCACACGCCATCTTGACGTGAGTGATTCAAAAATAGAGCTCCAGGGGCCCTATTTTTGAATCACTCGCGTCAATATTACGAGTGATTTTAATTCAAAAACGAGTTGTTTTCCTTGACATTTAATCGTATTCGAACGAAAATCACTCGCCATCTTGAAGCGAGTAATTCAAAAATAGAGCTCCAGTACTCGGCGACTGACAGAGGATATAGATAGATACAGATACTCGTTATGTGCATCTGGATTGGGGGCCCATTTTTTTAACCCTTGTGAAATGAAATAAAACTCTAAGGATAATTTAGTTAAAAATAGTAAAAACTTAAAGCATAGGGCCAAAAATTTCTTAAACATAAATTACAACTTTTATGGATAAATAACTTGGGCCCTCAATCCAGATGGTGGCATAGCCTAATCTCCGTAAGTATTATCTCTGGTTTAATATTTTTTATTGAAGGATTTAGTTAAGAATTTCTTACATATTTTAAGAAATTCCCAAATCTGTAGAACATGACGTTATAGATTTATGGCGGTATATCTAGGGCCCTCACTCCGTTATTGTCTGAACCCTAAAACATGAATTTATCTGAAAAAATAAATTACGACTATTAGAAATGTTACTTAGATACACTCGGTGAATTTCTTAAAAAGAAATAATGACTCAAAAGATAATTGTTAAGAAGTACATGAAGGTCGTAACGTCTGAACTGAGAGCCCAATATTTTTGGCTTTATTGACTAGGCACAGCGTCTTAGATTTACGCAAATTTGATGAGAATTTTAACATTTTCTTAATTAAATTATAACATTACGCCCGTTCTTCTAAATTTCATATTTAAAGAGAAAAATAACTTTCAACTTTCTTTAAGAGAACAAATTGTAGGGTGACCATTAGTTTATCATAGTATTTAGGGACCGTCTATTAATTCCTTGAAAGTAACTTAACTAGGAACCAACATAGTTATAGCGATTAGACGAAAAAAAAATTAAACTAAGACATGCATGAATCATACTCAAATCAGGTTGTTTCAGGTGTCAAGCCAATGCGAGCTGAGTACCATACCTATCGATTTAACCCCCATGTATTCTACAATTATTTGAAGTTTTCGAGATAACGTATTCTTTCGATATTTTTCATGATACACCTAGATGATGGCTTTAAAAATTATATCTTTTTTAGGTCAACTTCTCTTGGATATTTTAAATTTAGTCAGAAGCTATGGAGTACACATAGATGTGAAGTAAATATTTTTTTAATAACTGTACCGATCGTGAAATATTTTTAACCCTTTAAATGACGTGCATAAACGGGTTTGTATATACGGGTGTGCATATATCGTTTAAAGGGTTAAGAATGATTTTATTTCATTTGCGTATTTCGACGCCTCTGGTGCTATAGTAAGGCTGCGCTTTACAAAATATACACTTACACTATGATAAACTATGGTCACCCTACAATTTATTCCCTTACAGAAAGTTAAAAGTTATTTTTCTCTTAAAATATGGCATTTAGAAGAATGGACGATATGTTACAATTTAATTAAGAACAAGTTAAAAATCTTATCGAATTTGAGTTAATCTATGACGTTGTGCCTAGTCAATAAAGCCAAAAATATTGGGCTCTCAGTTCAGACGTTACGACCTTCATGTACTTCTTAACAATTAACTTTTGAGTCATTATTTATTTTTAAGTAATTCACCGAGTGTATCTAAGTAACATTTCTAACAGTCGTAATTTTTATTTTTCAGATAAATTCATGTTTTAGGGTTCAGACAATAACGGAGTGAGGGCCCTAGATATACCGCCATAAATCTATAACGTCATGTTATACAGATTTGGGAATTTCTTAAAATATGTAAGAAATTCTTAACTAAATCCTTCAATAAAAAATATTAAACCAGAGATAATACTTACTGAGATTAGGCTTTGCCACCATCTGGATTGAGGGCCCAAGTTATTTATCCATAAAAGTTGTAATTTATGTTTAAGAAATTTTTGGCCCTATGCTTTAAGTTTTTACTATTTTTAACTAAATTATCCTTAGAGTTTTATTTCATTTCACAAGGGTTAAAAAAATGGGCCCCCAATCCAGATGCACATATACTCGTTTAATAAAAGCTGCTTGAAAATGTGACAATAAATAAGGAATTAATCCTAACCAATACAGGTTGTTTGGCTAAAAATATAACCTAATTTCTGTATATTTTTAGATGGTTAAAGTAACGAATATGATCAAATACAAATAAGCCAAATATTATTTCCAAAACATTTGTCTTGTAATTTTTTTAGTTTTTCCTCATTCATCATTTTCCATAATTAGGTAATTACGGTATTATGAAACATAATCACTTCCTCGTTCATTTATGATTAACATAAGATTAGATTGTTTTTAAAATTGATAGTAGTTCTATTCTACATATTTGTATACTTAAAATATGAAATGAGAAACGAAAAGTTGCGCACGGGCGGGACTCAAACCAGCATCTTTCTGGCTAACCGGGCCCAATGCTCTTCCTATTTATTTTTCAATTGGTTAGCCATAAAGATGACGGTCGAGTCCCGCCCGTGCGCAATTTTTAGGGTTCCGTAGCCGAATGGCAAAAAACGGAACCCTTATAGTTTCGTCAAGTCTGTCTGTCTGTCTGTCTGTCTGTCTGTCTGTCTGTCTGTCTGTCTGTTTGTCTGTCTGTCTGTCTGTCCGTCCGTATGTCACAGCCACTTTATTCTGAAACTATAAGCATCACATAGCTGAAACTTGGTAGGTAGGTGTATTTTGTTTATCGCTTTCCGATTCAGATACAAAAAGTAAGAAAAAATAATATTTATGGGGGGGCTCCCATACATGAAACTAAAACCTAAAATTTTTTTTTTACTCAAACCTATGCGTGTGGGGTGTCTATGGATAGGTCTTTTAAAATGATGTTAAGGTTTCTAAAACCATTTTTTCTAAAAGTGTAAGGTTTGAGATATATACGCTTCCAAAGTGGTAAAATGGGCGTCCCCCCCCATCTAACTTTTGAACTAAGAAAGTGAAAATTTTGAAAAAAATATATGATGTAGATCTCAATAAAAACTTGCAACGAAAATTGGTTTGAAGGAGATCGAACCAGTACTTTTTGAGATTTTGCACATTTTTATCAACCGCGAATATAACTTTGTCTTTCATACAAATGATACAAACACTATGAAAAACAAAGTTATTTTTGCTGTCGCAATATATTGTGATGTTTTCGTTAAGTGAAAGTAAGTGGACCCTGAATTCAGTTAAGGGTGGCACGGAACCCTCAGTGCGCGGGTCCGACACGCACTTAACCGGTTTTTGGTTTCTTATTTCATCTTTTAAGAATACAAATATGGCACTGTGAGTGTTAAAAACAATCTGATGAATATTATAAAGTGATATTTCAACCAAAACTGAAGGAGAAAGAGTTCTATTAGACGATGTTGATGTTTTGTTTATGTTAATTTAATTCAAAAGACTTCAGGGTCATTCATGCATGCTAACTTCATCGATCAGCCTTCATTTTCCACCATCAACCATCCTTTTAGGGTTCCGGTCCCGGGTAAAAATAGGACCCTATTTTAACTGACTTCGCTGTATATCCGTCCGTCTGTATGCCACCAGGCTGTTTCTCAAGAACCGCGACGGCTAGACAGCTGAAATTTTCAAAAAATATATATATTGCATTAAGTCCGCCAATTGTACAATATACAGTGCAATAAAGTTTAAATAAATAAATAATAATAATAATTATTATTATTTAGTGTATCTGTAACAGATTCTCTCATACGAGGTTTTATTTTCATGTTCAGACGGGTATCTACCAAGCCTGACATGATGAAAACTATTTAGCTAGTAGCATCAGTGATGCGTGATGTAGATAAAAAATTGCGTGTTATCCTGCAAGTGTTCTTATTATATTATTATATATGTTTTACCACCAGACGGCTTCCGACGAAGAGGTAGACCCAAAAAGAGGTGGTATGACGACTTGGACAACTTTGCGACCGATTGGGTGTCATTAGCAGCTGACAGGGATCAATGGAAGGTGTTGGGGGAGACCTTTGCCCAGCAGTGGGATGATGTAGGTTAAAAAAAAATTGAGAGGGGTTCCCATAAAACATACGCATTATTTTTGCCCTTTTTTGCTCGATATCAATCATGGTAACAGGCACTATATTTATCTATGTTGTATATCTAGCTAGTCAATTGCACAGATAATGTATAATACTATCAATAGTACGGGACTATTCGTGCGCGAGTCCAACTCGCACTTGACCGGATTTTTAATCACAAACATGTGGAATGGAACGCAATGACATGAATTGGTTGGTAGACCGTGGCGTTCTGTATTTCACACACTATTTAGAATCACTTTTGATTTCACGATTATTTGACTGTGAATTTTGATCTTAATGATCTACCGATAGTAAGACGTTTTTTGTGATTCAAAGAATTGTATTATTGGTTATACAGGGTGTCTAAAACAAAGCAATGTTATAAAAAAAATTAAAGGAGTTGACTATCATGATGACCATCAATAAACAAGAAAAACTTAAAACTAAGACATGCATCATAAAAAAATATCTTAAAAACCTACCTATTCAAAAACGAAATTATACAGTTCCTTGTGGTAAGGATGCTATGATTATGTAGTACTATTTATAATGGTTTAGAATGTTTTTAAACACTCACAGTGTCATATTTATATTCTTAAAGATGAAAGAAGAAACCAAAAATTGCGCACGGGCGGGATTCGAACCAGCATCTTTCTGGCTTACCGGGCCAACTGCTCTACTATTACTATTATATATTCTGTGCTATGTATGATGCTGGTTGCGCTATGCAAATTTTTCGAGCTAAGAACAGTAAGAACCAGCAAGCTCTATTATTTGCCGTAACAGAATTAGAAAAACTTAAATAATCGAATTATAAAAAAAGTATTTTTCAAAAATTTTGCTCTTATTTTGCTTGCTATCGAACTATCGAAATATATATTTAAAAAAACTACATAATTTAGATAATTAAGTACTGATATCAGAAAGCACATGTTTTTACACATTCCTTGAGTATTCGTCACGTGATAATGCGTAAGTAAGCTAGACTATCAATCATAAATACATATCAGGTTTTTGAGTGTCCATTTCGGGCATGGTCCAAGTGATAGAAATTCGCGGAAGAAACTTTTTACCTTTTTTTTAGCCATGCTACCTTTTATACAATTAATCGGCAAATAAAGTAAAACCGGTTAAGTGCGTGCCGTGCAACTGGATTCGGGGTCCATTTACTTCTACCTAATACAAAATTTTTTGACGGCAAAAGTAACTTTGTTTTTCATAGTGTTTGTATGAAAGACAAAGTTATATTCGCGGTTGATGAAAATTAAGACTTTTGAACTAAGAAAGTGCAAAGAAAAATCGAAAAAAATATATGATGATGTAGATCGAACTAGTAGTTTTTGAGATGTAGCACATTTTACATACAACCACTATAAAAAACAAAGTTTTTTTTGCTGTCACAAAATATTGTGATGTTTTCGTTAGGTGAAAGTAAGTGGACCCCGAATTCAGTAAAGGGTGGTACGGAACCCTCAGTGCGCGGGTCCGACTCGCACTTAAGCGGTTTTTTCTAAATGAGACTATTCAAGATGTGATTTACAGTTTAAAGACAAACAATAGTTTCGTGCGTTAAAACAACACAAAACAGTTTCATTTAATATGAGTTTGTGAGCTTGCTTAATTTCAGACGTTAACAATAAATCCTATGTTTATAGATTATCCTATATATAATATGATTTTCTTACGAGACCTGATAATATGGGTACTGGTCAAAGTCCATTCAGTAAGAAACACTATTTTAAAAGTCTAGAATAATAAAAATTAAAAAATAGTTTACGTCGTGTCAGGAATTTCAAACACTAATTGACTGATTAATATTTCTACATTCTCTAAATCAATAAAAATATTCAAACCTTACTTACATATTTAATTAGATAAATCGAGAATCACACAATCTACTCGCACAATAGATATAGTATGACTAAAATTTTGGTGTGATACATTTTCGATATCGAGTCATGATAAGATTGATAAGACAAGATATGTATTACAGTTGTAAGATGAACGATAGCAATATTGCTTTCGAGTATTTGTTGATAAAATTTTTGGGTCCAAGTTATTGTATTGAACATTTGACAAACCTATTCTTTTGATAAAACTAAAAATTAATACATTATGTTTACACTGTTTATGAATAAAACCAGTAATAGTTGTAAATATAAATAATTAAATATGGTTTTAGAAACCTCAATGTCATTTTAAAAGATCTTTTTATAGACCCCCCACAGGCATAGGTTTGAGTAAAAAAATTTTTTTAGGTTTTAGTTTTATAATATATGGGCCTCCCTTAAATATTTTTTTTTAACTTTTTGTATCTGAATCGGAAAGCAGTTAACAAGATACACCTACCTAACAAGTTTCAACGGTGTGGCTGTGCTGTGACATACGAACGAACGGACAGACAGACTTGACGAAACTATAAGGGTTCCGTTTTGGCCATTCGGCTACGGAACCCTAAAAATGAGAGTATTATATTTTTTTAAATTTAATGTAATATTTATCATCCTGTTTACTCTATGGAATCTATTCAATCAAACGTTATGTTACTTTAAAATATTTGGTTAGCTATCACAGAAACGATCATTTTACTTATGAAACATCCCCAAAGTTCTTTCGATATCATGATAAAACTTAGCTATATTAACAGTGTGCATGCATGAAGTAAATGCATAACAAATAAATTACTGTAACGCATTATGTTTGCCGTAACCACACCTCAAGGATATTGTCACAAGATATGCTCACATAACAGTGGCAAGTACCTCATACATTATACGAGAAAATCACTAATATTATAACATAAGACACAAATCTAGATAAAATGTACCAATAATGTAACTAAAAAAATAAAAATACTTTTCTAATTACCAAAAATATACAGGTTGTTTTTTTCGAATCGGTGTAAAAATGAATGAGGTAACATACAGAGTGTAAAAATGCACGAGCTAAATTTAAGAAGGTAAAAATAAAATATATTTTTTTCCTGCATTTTATTCTCGATTGACAACCACCCCTCGAATTTAGCTAGTTTTTTACAACCTGTATACACATATAAAAACAAAGCAGTCTAATTGATAACCACTTTATTTTTATTAAGTCTGTTAAATTAAGTCTGTTAAATATCACTCTTTTGCGGACAATATATATTTTTTTATGTACGTAAATACAGCTATTAGAGCATCATCAAGAAGTCAAATAAAACTAAAAGGGAGTAAAAAAGAAGGGTGTAAGTTTATATTGAAAAAATAATCTAGTTATTTGCTGATTTTGCTATCAGGTCGTAAAAGTCTAGTCTAAAAAGAAAACTAAATCGGTCTACGATATTATTATAAATCAATAATCGAATTTGGACTATAAATATTTCAACAAACATCAATAAATGATATCCAGTATCTGATTTTAAAATTAATGTAATAATATAAATATTCATAGTGCACTAGCGGTCCCAGCGAACTTCGTTTCGCCCCCAGCCCCGTCCCGCCCCGGCCCCGTTTTATGCTATAAACCTCACGGAGCCGGAGACCTTTCCAACGAATGCAAAACCGTGGAAATCGGTTGGTGCGTTCTGGAGTTATAGCGTCAGGGAGGAAAATCCGACTTATTTTTATATAGTAGATTACGAATTTTTGTTAATTATCTGCATGTTATTTTATAGTGAACAATAAATATTTTTTTTAATCATTGAACGACAACTCACATCTGGTTTTGATATTCATATTTTTTATCAAAAGTATCTATCTATCGTTGCTTTTAAATCAAACTTTATAAAGTGTTATTATCAGTCAGTTTGACCCAATTATGTAGTGCCACGAATCGTATTCCTATGCTTCTACAATAATTATTTGTCCCTTACCGTAACAACATATTGAAATTCGTCAAAACTTCCCTGGACTCCGAATTTAGGCGATATGACCTCCTTATATTCCTCCTAGAATCATCAGATCTCCACTCAAAAACATTTAAATTCCTCGTCAAATCCTCATTTAGGGAATCACAAAAACTTGACCACACTGTATTTTCTTGATGCGATTTAACGAAATTCGCAATTTTTTTATTCACCGGCCTCTTGCCTAGCGCCAGCAGTCTTGACTCCCTTGCAATCAAATACCGCAATGCATAACGTTTCAATAATATCAACTCCTCCAAACTCTTGGCCATATATTGTAAAAAAAAACTACCAAAAACACAATCAGTCAAAAACTGGCAACACTTTAAGCGCGGGAAATTAAATCAAAAATTCAAATTCGGAACAACATGGCGCGTCAAACGTGATACGCCTACTGAAGATGCTAATGCAGCGAACAATGGAATTTTCAAGAACAATTATCAAGATCGTGACATGATAGATGGGTGTAAATTAAGCTAAAAATATAGCGTAACAAACACGACAAGTTGTATACCGGCAATGTGAACAAAAATGGTGCAAAAATGAACTCTATTGTTGAGAATATAAAGGTTACTGATCCGATTAAAGAACGTATAAGCGCTGTTTAAAGGTTTCAATAATATAACGTAAAGTTATGAAATCTTGGTAAATATTAATAATGTTAAGTTTTACTTTACAGAACGATACTTGCGTAAGTATTAGCTTATTTTTATTTTAAATCAAATCTTAATTAACAATTGTTCATATTCCATTCGTTGCATCATCCATAATCCATAAAGAAGCTTGCTTATAATAATGTACAGATATTTTATGACAAATGAAACTTTACAGCTCCCTGCAAATTTTATATTTTTTCAATTAACATTTAATTAATTTTAATTTTACTGGACAGCCGTGGGGGAGGCCTATGTTCAGCAGTGGACGTCGTTTGGCTGATAATGATGATGAACATTTAATTAACAGAGGTAGAATATCAGTTGCTCTGAATTATCGTCGACTATCTACCATAGCCGAACTGTCTCAGCCATGTTTGGCATAGACATTAGTAAAAAAATAATAAGTAATTAGTGGTCCCAGCGATCTTCGTCGCACCCCAGCCCCGTTTGTATGGTTTTTACCCTATTCCGGGCCAAGACAAATCCAACAAACTAAGAAGTACGCCTCATCTGGTATAGTCTAGCTAGAGACAAGAGTAAACCCATACAATATTAAAAAAACACGAAAATCGGTCCATCCGTTCTCGAGTTATAAGTAGTGATTAAAAAAACCTATGTCCGTCTCCTGGTTCTAAGCTACCTTCCCACCAATTTTCAGCCAAATCGGATCAGCCGTTCTTGAATTATAAATAGTATAACTAACACGACTTTCTTTTATATTATAGAATAGGAATATGTCAACTAGGTATACAAATAACAGACACAATAACAATGTCATTCAGTTTCCTCTGAATGGTATATTATTAGCATTGACCACTACTTTCCCAATAACAAGATTAGCAACCACGCCTCGGTATTCGTGACTTATAGTTTCTCACGAATGAATACATGAATGAGACTTCGGCTAGCGGACTTAATTAAGTCATCTTGACATTCTCTGACTAAAATATTTGCCGTGGAAAAATTATATGATGGAACAGGAAAATAATGAAGAAATATAACTTTCGGTAGCATCAAGATCTGTTCTGATTCTGATTTAAATGTATCAGGAAAAGATATTTTTGTTGAATATAAGAATTCTAATACTGTTTGAGTATGACGCAGTGTGTTACGCTAGAATAATAAATAAATAAATGAGTGCTAGACTACACAAAATTTGTCTTGGTTTCGAACTAAGGATTTTTTCTCCTCTACGAATACCAGACAATAATGACGGAGGCGTCTCCAATAAATACTTGAATACATGTGTTTACAATACTTAGGTACAAATGTTCGTGCTTACCTCACAAAAAACATTTGCCCCTTGTGGCGTAGTAGTCGGTCGCATAGTAATCACACGTATCGTCACACACACACACACACACACACACACACACACACACACACACAGAAGCATCAGAAAAAGATAAAATCAAGACGATCAAAAAATGAAAGAATCTATGTACGACAAATTATCATGAAAAAAGAACTGTCTTGATATGATTTTGAGGATAAAGTTGTTGGTTGTGAAATAATTTTAAACATCTTTATTAAGATTTCTTATTACGAGGATTGTACAATCGTTTTTTGTCCTAAATAAAATTAGAATAAATATTAACATCGTATCAGAAGAAACGATGTAAGCTCAAGTGGCAGTGGGCAGGGCACATTGCGCGTAGAACTGGCTAGATGGCCGTTGAGGCAGAAAAGTCCTAGATTGGAGACCCTTCGACCAAAGGCGCAGCGTAGGACGTCCACCGACAAGATGGACAGACAACCTTGTAAAGATCGCAGGATCGAACTGGATGCAGGCCGCCTGCAACCGGTCGCTGTTGAAAACTTTGGAGGAGGGATATGTTCAGCAGTGGACGTCCTTCGGCTGATAATGACGATGATCAGAAGAAACTATAAAAAAAACTTGCAAAAGCTTTGACATTCTTGCGGATATTAAATAAGCTATGATTAGTCAACATTAGTCTACGTTAGTCAAGCGTTAGTTTCATTTTAGCATTACTAAAATGCAACTCACCGAAGGTCGTCTAGAAATTCGTTCACAGTTGATATCATTGTGATTTGAAACTGAAGTCACTGAAAATAATATTAAATACAGTGATGAGTAAAAGGCAAATGGACAATGAAGTAGGATGTGGTACTAGTGACAGCGGGCGGCTGAAACTTCGTTTCGCTCCCGGCCCTGCTAGGAAAGCAGAAAGGAAATATTCTTAAATTTTCTATTTTTATTTCTTTTATAAGAACCTTTTACTTTTATAAGAACCTTCTCCAGACAACACAAACATAGCAAAAAAGAATTAGCGAAATCGGTCCCGCCGTTTACGCGTATTGGTATTACAAAGGGAATTAAGGATTAATTTTATATACAAACATAAGAACAAACTACTTCGTTTCGTTCCGGCCCCGTTTTATGGTTATAATATCCCAATACAAATCCAACAAAGTAAAAATCATGTAAATCGGTCCACCCGTTCTCAAGTTATAAATGGTATAACTCACGACTTTATTTTATGTATTTTAAAAAAATCGGGATCTTCGGTGTATATTTGTCTAGCTCAGGACGGTTTTGTCTAAATAGCAAAAACATTATATTAGGTCTAAGATGTCAGTATGGAAAGCACATTCCACTTTCGAAGTGTAGTTTTCTACTATTGAATCTGTGGCCTTCTCAGTAATAGCGTTATGTCTATATTTTACGACTTTTTCAAAATCACCTAAAACTTCAAGTCACAAAATCGCCCCTCATCAAATACACCTAATTTTACAAAGATTTCACAGCTCTATATAATTCGCTATCAATGACGACCTACCCTCATGTTTAGATAACATCTCTATTCAATAAACGTCTCGCGATTTGTTATTAGTCTATCCATTTGTTTATTTTCGACTATTGTTAAACGTGAGACCAACAAGGCTAAGCAAGATTGCTATGACAAGATATAATGAAGATGATAATATCATGAGATATCATGATCAATTGTTTGAATTTTTTGACACATCTCGGGTCACAGAAATAATATTGATGCAAGATATTTTTTGTTTGATAATTTAAAGAATACCAGTCATTGAAGACCCCAAAACACAAATTAGGGAGGTAATAATAAAAATTAATATTCGTTATTGCACAAGTAAGGACACAAGACACACTAAGTACTTGGATTCTATTTAACAAGCATCGAGTTACGGAAAACAGCAGAAATCACTGTTTAAAAACCTACCATAATGGTAGAAAATATACACATGTATTTGGCAACACTGAAAATGCGCGCGAAAACTTTCAAACGTTTCAAATTTCGAATAGCGAATAACAATTTTATTCCGTTACGGTTATTTCAAAGTTATAATATTCTTTGACGTAGTACTGTGTGACGTATTTTAATGTAAACCTAACACCGAGAATCCACAATTTGATAAGAAACAGTAGCCTTTATTTACCCAAAACGAAAGAGGTAGTTAAAAACATCAATTTCAGGCATTTTGTAAAATGCCTGTCGCTCAGGTATTTAAAGATCTGTTTTACCTTTTTTAGTACACGTGCTTAAGTGCAGCAAATAAGTATATATTTTTGAATTACAGTATCAAAAAGATAATAATAATTTCTAGCCAGTCATCATTATCAGCCAATGGACGTCCACTGCTAAATAAGTTCACGGTTATCCACCGAGCGACCGGTGTTGCGAGCGGTCTGTATCAAGTGTGATCCTGCGATCTTTACAAGGTCATCTGTCCACCTTGTCGGTGGACGTCCACACTGCGCCTTTGGTTAAAGAGTCTTGAATATGAAGGCTAGCTAGTGTAAAGTTGAATTGGGTAAGAAAAGAACTGCCATTTCAAACATTTAAAAGGATATTTCCATCATTTTTAGTTATTATTACGCATATCTCAAAAACTATTAGACCGATTTTGATGAAACTTAAATACTGTACTAAGTTGAATATACCTGACTGAACTAAAAAAGAATCAGCTCGCTATGGCTACTCGTTTTCAAGAAATCTTGAGACAAACATACAAATATAAATACACTTACGAAATTTTGCACACGTGTACGTAAACCTTAATAGATCAACATACTCATATCACATACATACAAGTCTAATTGATAACTATCTATAGGTGACTACCAAACCTACCACCCAATTTTCAATTATAATCAAACCGAGCATAATTATAATTACAATCATCGTTCGCCGTGAGAATCTAGAAGGTATGACTCATTCATTAAATTAAACATAAAAAGATTAGCATAAGTTGATTTGAAATCTGCTCGCATTGTATGGTTCCCAACGACACGTTACAGTTCTGTATTTTGATAAACTTCGTAGGCTATGGGCAAATATTATACATTCTGTGCTATGGGTAAAGGGTTAGTGTACTTTAGTTTTTAAACCAAAATACTATCTGTCGAAATTAATAAACTATACTGGGTGTCCCATGGGTGGTATGACTGGGAGAGAATGCTTTTAGCTTTAAGTCCACCTTTTGTACACTTTTATTTGTGCAATAAAGTTTTTAAATAAATAAATAATAAAATAATTTAAAAAAATTGTAGAGTATATCTGAAAGGTCTATGACCAAGCTGACTCCAGTGTCAGTTTGGCAGGCTCTTTTTGGGACACCCTGTATATGTATAACTATTGAGATATAACTATGGATCCATGCATTATACTCGTAAATCTACACTATTTTAATATTTTAAAGATATATAAGGTGTTTTTCTATAAACGGGTGAAACTTTAACAGAACTTCAAATTACTTCAGAGAAACCGGGCCCTACCATTTTTTTTTCTTAAAAACGGGCTAGTTTTTTTTAAAATTTTCCTAACAAAAAAAATAAACATATTTTTAAAAGCATCCGGTGTCTAGTCAGAAACATCCCAACGTCATCCACCTCAGTAAATTTGGGAAAAGAGAGAGAGGTATGAAAAATATTTATATGTTTGATGTTGTGACTATTCCCTTTGCTAAAGGGTCCATAATGAAGGCAATGAAGCGTGAACCTTCACGCGTTGATACAGAAGGTATTTATAGAATACTTTTTTTACCCTTAACCCTACCAATGACGCACGGGCCACCATATGAGAATATTTTAAATATAGACCATCACAGCGTGTCCGATACATTCATTCATTCCTTTAAAAATATCTGTGTTTCGAGTCATACAGTAGTACCAATAAAATAATCAAAGCGAGTGGACGTCTATCCTTTCTACACCCGTGCCCGCATACAAATTAGAACCTTAACGTACTGAACATAATGGCCATTACGAGCCGGATAGGAAGCGGGCACGGCTAAGACTCGGTAGCGCGAATACAATAGGGAGCCGCATTCCTTAGATAAGACGGGACGTTTTTTGCATTTATTGAACAGTTGTTTACGTACTTGTGATAATTGTGATTTTACGTGAATAACTTAACGATTGACGTGTTGCGGTGTAATAAGTGATTTAAAACGTGAAAAATGACTGTACCAACTGCGGAACAATACAAGTTCTTATCTACTTTAGAAGATGTAGCCAAGATACTGAAGAAGGCGCAAGTTAACATCAAAAAGTGTCCAAAACAAAGATTAACTGAAGGATACATCAAAATACGAATGAAATCAGTTGAAGATGATTGGAACTTATTCAAGCAAGCTCATAACAACCTTACGAGGTGCACACCGCGCGACCAGAGGGGCACTTTTCCGTATTTTCTGAACGAGGAATATTATGAAGTTGAGGAATTGTATCATGGATTACGAGCTGACTTAACAGATCTATTGTCGAGTATGGGAATGCAGACGCGGACCAACAACGACTCTGCAAATATGTCTACATCTACGCAAAATGAACAACAACCTTTCGCCAAATTACCTACGATACAATTACCTACATTCTCGGGAAGATATGAAGATTGGCCTACTTATCAAGATTTATTTGAAGCGCTCGTACACAACACGTCAATAAGCGATGTACAAAAACTACATTATTTGAAAACTAGTGTCTCGGGAGAAGCAGAAATGCTGTTAAGAAACATACAAACAACTGGAAGCAACTATGCACAGGCCTGGAATATTCTTAAAGGTAGATTTGGAAATAAAAGAATGATAGTGAGCTCGATTTTAAAGAGATTGTTCGCACAGAAGAAAATCGTTACTCAGTCGGCAAGTCAAATAAAAACACTACTTGATACAACTTCAGAATGCATCACAAGCCTAAATAACTTAAAAATAAGCACTGATTCTTGGGATCCAGTAATAGTATTTCTGGTTGGGCAGAAATTGGATACAGAGTCACTAAAAGATTGGGAACAACATGCACAGAAGGATAATTTTGAATTGTTGCCGACATGGTCTGAGATGAAGAAGTTTCTAGAGTCTAAATTCCGAACCTTAGAACTTATAGCTCCTATCACAACGACTACTGCGAGAGAGAAGAGTTCAACACATAAATCGTTTCACGTGACATCTGAAAGTAGTGAACATGAAGAGATGCAGTCAGCACATTCGTCGATGAACTCACAACAAACCTGTGCATATTGTAACGAGGGCGGCCACTATATCTTTAGTTGCAAGGAATTCGCGAAACAAACAGTTGATAAGAGACATGAATTTGTGAAGAATAGAAACCTGTGCTTCAATTGTCTAATACCGAATCACAGTGTATACAAATGTAGATCGAAGACATCATGCCGAGTCTGTCGAAGAAGACACCATTCGCTTTTACACCAAACTAAGGACACAAATCAAGAAGAGAACATACAACCAGAACAGAACATTACAAGTGCACACTTCTCCAATCAACAACCTGGTCAAAAGGTTTTACTAGCAACAGCACAAGTCGAGGTCACAGCGAGTAACGGTAATACACACCTGCTTCGTGCTTTGATTGACCAAGGGTCAGAGGCTTCATTCGTCTCCGCAAGGGTGGTTGAACTGTTGGGCCTGAAAAGGACTAATATCAACGGTGCGGTCTCTGGAGTGGGAGAAGGAACAACGATACAAATCAAACACTTAGTCAACCTGTCAGTTAAGTCGCAATACAACAAAGAAGAAACTATACAAGTGAAGGCTTATGTTATGAAGACCATTTCTAAAAGTCTACCCACGAAGAGCATAATGATCAACTGGCCAGAGCTCCAAACATTAGAATTAGCTGACCCTGCCTATCACACGCCTGGTAAAATTGACATGCTACTCGGCGCTGACATCTTTTGCAAGATCATTGAAGATGGGTTAGTGAAATTGCCAGACGGAATAGTCGCTCAGAAGACACGTTTGGGGTGGATACTCTCAGGCCAACGAGATAGCGAAGACAATCAGCACAATTTCATTTCACTGCACATAACAAATATGGTAGAAGAAGACAACAACTTGCTAAAAAGGTTCTGGGAAATAGAAACAGATTTGTACAAAAAGAAGAAAATACTAACAAAAGAAGAAGAAAGATGCGAAGCAATATACAAACAAACAACTAGAAGAGACGATAACGGAAGATATGTGGTACACTTACCGTTACGACATACTATTGAAGAAACGGTTGACTTATGTGGAGAAACGAAACAACAAGCAATTAATAGATTCAAGAGTTTAGAAAGAAAGTTTGAAAGCAATCAACAATTCAAAGAAGAGTATACAAAGGTAATTGAAGAGTACCAAGACATGGGTCATATGAAGAAATCTGAAGCAAAGGATGATAAACACGCAATTTATTTACCTCACCATGCAGTAGTACGCGAAGACAAAGAGACAAGCAAGGTCAGAGTGGTTTATGATGCGTCTGCAAAGGGTTCTAATGGATATTCTTTAAACAACACTATGATGGTAGGACCTGTTTTACAACCTGATTTGCGAAGTCTTATCATAGCATGGCGTAAACACAAAATATGCGTAGTCGGAGACATTGAGAAGATGTACCGAATGATAAAGATGACCTCAGAACACACGAGCTTGCAACGCATACTTTGGAGAGATGACCCTGAAAAAGAACTTGAAAGTTACGATTTAACAACAGTCACTTTTGGAACGGCTGCTGCTCCTTACTTGGCAGTAAGAACCTTGAATCAACTTGCTGATGATGAGGCACATACTTACCCAAACAGTGCAGCCATAATCAAAACATCTTTCTATATGGATGATCTCATGCTGGCACTTGATAATATAGAAAAAACAAAGACAATATGTGAAGAAATAAAAACAATACTGAAAAAAGGAGGATTTAACATGCAAAAGTGGTCCAGTAATTCTGATGAAGTTTTGAAACACATACAGGGTGAGAAAGGCACACAAGACAAAGTAGAAATAAAACTAGATAAAATAATAAAGATTCTTGGTTTAACATGGGACAGAAAAGATGATGCATTCAAGATAACAGTAAACTTACCTGAGATGAGATATCCTATAACGAAGAGATCCATACTTTCCGACGTCGCTCGTTTGTTCGACCCGTTTGGATGGCTGTCACCAGTCGTGATCACTGCTAAAGTCCTCATTCAAAAGCTATGGTTATGTAGTCTGGGCTGGGATGATGAATTGCCGTCTGAACTGAGTGAAGAGTGGACAGGATATAGACAAGAGTTAATACATTTGCAAAGCATCGAAATACCAAGATGGTTGAAAATTACAACTAAAAATCACAAAGAAATACAACTACATGGCTTTGCAGATGCATCTACTCAAGCTTACGCTGCTGTTACTTACCTTAGAGTAGTTGATGATGATGAAGTACACGTCATGATGATTGCATCTCGAACTAAAGTTGCACCTCTGAAACAAATTTCTGTTCCTAAATTAGAATTGTGTGCTGCGGCTTTACTAGTTGAACTCATAAATGATCTGATGGAAACTCTGAATGTAACAAAAGACCAAATATTTGTATGGACCGATTCGATGGTCGTACTTGCCTGGCTTCAATCACAACCTAGTCGCTGGCGAACGTTTGTAGCCAACAGAGTAGCAGAAATCATTCGCGTCGTCGATAACAGCCAATGGAGACACGTTCAGTCTGCTGATAACCCTGCTGACTTCGCAACAAGAGGCGTTAAAGCATGCGACCTAGCAGCCTTAGAGAGTTGGTGGACTGGACCAAAGTGGCTAAAGGAAAATAATCTAGACATACAAAGACAAGACGTTCCACACACAGAATTAGAAGCAAAGAGTTCATTTCACAACACATTACAACAAGAAGAGCCCATTTGGGAAAGATTTTCAACAATGACAAGAATGAAAAGAGTTTTGGCATATTGTAGAAGAATGCTGAAAGAAAAAGAGAATGAGAAAAAAGAGAAAAAATTAACACCTAAAGAAATGGAAAGAATACTTGAAGACTGCGTAAGATACTATCAAGGTTTAGTTTATGGAAAGGAAATAGAAGAACTTACTAAAGATGGAAGAGTAAAGAAAAGAAGTTCTCTAATCACACTTTCTCCTTTTTTAGATGAAAAAGGCTTGATAAGAGTGGGAGGAAGACTACAAAACGCTTCTATACCTGAAAATGCTAAACATCCTATAATTATACCTAATAATCAACATATCACGAAACTTTTAGTAAATGAATCTCATACAAAAACGCTCCATGGTGGAATCCAATTGATGATGGCATATTTGAGAACCAGATATTGGATAATTGGCCTTAAATCAGCAGTGAGAAAATGTATCCGAACTTGTAAAACATGCATTATTGACAAGGCCAAGGTCAAGCATCAGTTTATGGGTCGGTTACCAGCCGTAAGAGTTACCCCACATAGAGCATTCTTGAACAGCGGTGTCGACTATGCTGGACCCGTCTCGATTAGAACATCGAAGGGCCGAGGGCAGCATGCTACCAAGGGCTACATATGCTTATTTGTCTGTATGGCAACCCGTGCTATCCACCTTGAAGCTGTTACAGACCTTACAAGTCAAGCATTTTTAGCAGCATTTAGAAGATTTGTTGCACGCAGAGGCCAATGCATGCATTTGTGGAGCGATAACGGCACAAACTTTGTGGGTGCCGCCAAAGAGCTAAAACAACTTTTTGAAAAGGGTAAAACGAACCTAGCAGCTGAAGTAGCAGATATCTTAGCCAATGATGGCACGACCTGGCATTTTATACCCCCAAAGATGCCGTCCTGTGGAGGAATATGGGAATCTGGCGTCCAATCAGCTAAAAGACACCTGGCTCGAGTCAATAAGGACACTAAACTGACCTACGAAGAGATGACCACACTTTTAGCCCAGATTGAGGCATGCCTCAACTCGCGACCGCTTTGCCAAATAGATAATACTACAGAAGCTCCACTGACTCCCGGTCATTTTCTTGTGGGTGAGCCCTTAATTAATGTACCTGACGTTAATTATGA
>OY757280.1:4465079-4573933 GCA_963584085.1 Pyrausta aurata
AATAGTAGATTGTTATACAAGGGGAGAAAGCGACCCATCTCACTCGAGATGTTTCTGGCGCTCGAACGAAGTGAGAGCGCCAATAATTCGAGAGTGAAATGGTGCTTTCACCCGAGTTAAACATACTATTTTTCATTTCGACTGTGAGGAAAACATTAAAATTTACAAAAGTGGTTGTAGATGTCTTGGTGAGGTACCTCTTATGTAGTTCAGCGAGAAAGGAAAACTCAAGTTTTGAACAAAATATGACAGTTCATTTACAGTACTAACAACACCTAACACGATTAGAAAGAATAACGGCACGAATACATGAAAACAGAGTACAAAAAAGCAGAAAATATCAAATAATTAAAATCTTTGTAAAGAATATCGATCGATTTTTTTCCACAGATATTAACAGAATCCAAAAATAATTTCTTTTTTTATATAAAAATTTCACGGCTTTGGACGAATCCTCCCTGAAATGACACTGACAATATAAAATTAAAAAAAAAACATCTTGGCATTATGGCGGGCAGCCGAATATTTTAATTGTTAATTGAATTAAAATTAGAAATTGTATATTTTTTTATCAACGATCATACATAATACCTACACAATATGATTTTCAATTTATAGCTAAGCAAAAATGATTGTTATTTTAATAAAATGATGTGACTCAATTATCTTTGGTCCAAGCTTTGACTGCAGGCCTTGACTCTATGCCATGTCGATTAAAACTAAATTACTTTCCACCCTAGGGATGGATAAGCTATTTTCCACCCGGCTATCTACACAGGAAAGTTCTATTTTCCGAACAGGAGAGATGAAAAAATATTTATATGTTTGATGTTGTGACTATTCCCTTCGCTAAAGGGTCCATATTGAAGGCAATGAAGCGTGAACCTTCACGCGTTGATACAGAAGGTATTTATAGAATACTTTTTTTACCCTTAACCCTACCAATGACGCACGGGCCACCATATGAGAATATTTTAAATATAGACCTACACAGCACATGTACAGTTGAGAACTCTGCCCCCTCGTCACTTTAAAAAAAAATCGCTTGCTTACAAGACACAATACGTCGTGAGGTGAGGTCGTCATCATCAGCCAAAGGACATAGGCCTTCCCCACGGCTTTCCACAACGACCGGTTGTGAGCGGTCGGCATCCAGTGCGATCCTACGATCTTTACAAGGTCGTCTGTCCATCTTGTCGGTGGACGTCCTACGCTAAGCTTTTCGAAGGGTCTTGCCTAACATACAAGTTGGAAGGATAACTCGATATCCTACTAATTTATAAATAAATGCGTTTGTGATGATGGATTTATGTTCGTTAATAATTCACACAAATGTATAGAAGCAACCACAAGCAACAACCATCAGGCTTTTACTTTCTTTGAAAAAGTTAATTTAATTTGCAAAGGAGATATTTACGTTTTTATGGGGAAAATGCCAACACCTTGTACATGACACTAAAATATGGCTTATATGTAAAGCTTAATCATTTTTTGAATGATTTTCGTCCGTAAAATATTAAATTTTTGGGTAATATGCTAACATAAACTAATAAAATCTAAAAAATCTAAAGCCATATTTCATGATGTCTAATAAATCTGTCAAATACCTGTTAGCCAATCAGCTGTTTCAACAGATTAAAAAAGATCAAAAGCGGAAAGCAAAATGACATTTGACATTGACAGATTAACATTTTTTTTTGTACGATTTGACATGTTTTTTGAGTAAGTATAGACATAAGGATTCGTCAGGGTTTTTAAGTTTGTTATTTAAATTACCTAAAAATTGTGCATTTAATTAAAATTACGTATAATAAGTATATCTAATTACCTGTATTTTTAGAGATACCACCGTACTTGATCTTGGCATTTTTGTAAACATATCCTTCGAATGATTTTTGGAGGGTATGTAGTTGCACCTTTTGTTTTTAATAAGCTACAAAGTTTGTAACATAAGTTCTTGCGTCATAATCCCTAAACTTCTAAGCGTTAAGAAGGTCCACCATCAGCTCATCACCACCAAATGGTGACTTTTAGACATAAAACATGTTAACATAGCATAGTACAAAAACAAAACACGTGCCTTTAAAATTAAAGGGTTTCCTTCGATTACATCAAGATCCCATCATCAGATACCAAATTGGCAAAAAACGGGCCAACTAGAAGGTATACCGCGCGTTTGGTGTATTGGTTAGCGCTCCTGACTGTTACGCCGGCCGTCGCGGGTCCGAATCCCGCAGGGGGCAAATGTTTGTGTGATGAGCATAAACATTTGTACCTTTGTCATGGATGTTATATATGTATTTAAGTACTTATGGGAGACGCCCGGGCGCCCCCGTCATAATCGTTGTTTGGTACTTCGTAACACAAGTAAGAAAATTCCTTACCACGAAACCAGACGATTGGTGTGTTGTCTGGCGCATATTTAGTTAAAAATACCCACTAAGTAGGTTAATTATTAGTTTATTTTTGTTTTTATAGTGTTTTGTCACCATACAAACTTAATAATATAAATTGCACTTGTAAAAAGACAACTGTGAACCTGTGACAGACGAGGAAATGAACCCCGTGTCTTACGCAATCCGGGCGTATGCCTATACCACTCGGCCACCGTCACATTAACAGGCCTGTTGAATTTTGCAAGCGCTTCTTTCTTAACGCGTAGGCTGCGTGACATCATCAATGTTGTGAGATTGCTCTCACAATATCTGAAGGAAAATATTTTTACAAATATTTTAACAATCAGTTAAGATGATGAAAGCCAAATTTATAGTTTATTTTTGTTTTTATAGTGTTTTGTCACCATACAAACTTAATAATTCCTCGTCTGTCACAGGTTCACAGTTGTCTTTTTACAAGTGCAATTTATATAGGTTTTTCAAATCGGTTTACAAATCACTGAGATATGAATTAATATACATTACGAAAATTAACAACATTCGGTGAAATTGATAACCTCCTCACCGTTTTTAAAAGTTATTATGACAAGGCATGACTTCACCAAAAAATTAGTGAACAGAAAATAGAGATAACTTAATTTTGTTTTGTCAAGTCATAATGATAATAATCATTTGAGTGATATGATCAAATAATAACCATCTTTTGCATTTATGTAGATATTGTCCGCTGATAAATTAATAATAATAGTCCACCTAGCTGATTCGTCTACGGTGGCCAGTTACAACGACTAACCGACTGCGCGGGACATATTATAGTGCACAAGTGTGTGCGCAAACACAGGTGCACTCTCTATTCCTTTCACTCTCATAGCCCGATGGGACAGCAATCCGACACGACCGGAGAGAGATCAGGCGCAGGACCAACGGCGCAACGTGCGCACCGAGGCACGGGGGTGAAACACCACAAGATTCTGATACTTCTAAAGGTGTGCTTAATACGGGCAACTAAAATTGCTCAATTCCAGTCAATACTCGTCAACTATGAGGTCACGACTACATCATGCAATTTACAACATAAGCATCAATTATTGCGCAATACAATAATATATGGCGCAACTTCATCAACTAGGCAATACTGTCCTACACGAGCATTTCAGTATTCGCTCGCTATGGACGACATTGTTCTTGCTGCTTCTGCAGCGCTTTTTAAAGGGTTCCGACACTTCCCGGACACTCGGAAGAAATTTTTCATTGTGGCCATACATTGACAGATGGCGTGTTGCACAGACGCTGCGTTTGTGTGCGTGCTATAAGGGATTACTTACACCGGTCATAGCTATTTTCACTTAAATAAACAGGTACCTAAATACAGGTAAATCGTGGAGAAATATTTTATATAAATAATAAAAAATAGTATCTACCTTAGCAACACCTGATCACATAAATATTGCAATTACAATTTCCCAGCAACCTCTGGAGATCAAGCTGCTGATTGCACAAAAGCGGCGCCTAAGAAGAATTTGGCATGTATCACGCCATGTGTTGGATAAAACCAATTTCAACCGCGCAGCTAAGGAACTAAAACGGGCACTAAATGAGGCGGCAAATATTACACTTAAACGAAAACTAGAAAACTTATGTCCCACCACTAAAGGTGAGTACTCACTCTGGAGAGCCACTAGAAATATGAACCAACCTCAACAACCCAGCCCCCCAATCAGGACGGGTGCAACGTGGGCCCGTACAGACTCGGAAAAGGCAGACGCCTTTGCTAGCCATCTGTCTCTGGTGTTCCAACCCAATGACTCCCTAGCAGACGAATCGAACGTGGACGAAGTCCTCAGCCAGGATTTCCAGCTGTGCCCTCCAATCCAGCCTACCTCCCCAAAAGAAATAGCACGGGTCATTAGATCACTGGACACTAAGAAAGCCCCTGGCTTCGATCTGATATCTCCAAAGGTACTCCAGGAACTACCCAGGAAATGTGTAACTTATCTGGCTTGCCTGTTCAACGCTATCATGCGCACATCCCACTTTCCTGAATTTTGGAAAGTATCACAGATCATACTCATACCAAAACCGGGCAAACCCCTCCATGAAACATCATCATACCGCCCAATCAGTTTGATTCCTGTGCTATCTAAACTATGGGAGAAAATATTTCTTGGTAGACTGCAGTGCTCAATAGATTCATGCAATATTATCCCCATGCACCAGTTCGGCTTTCGGAAGAGTCATTCGACGATTGAACAAGTGCACCGTGTGTACCAGACGGCTAGACAATGTTTTGAGCAAAGAAAATACTGTTCTGCGGCTTTCCTAGATGTCCAACAAGCTTTCGATCGCGTCTGGCACAGGGGGCTTCTGTACAAGATAAAACAGAGCCTGCCCCACTCGTTTGTTCCAATCATAGCATCATATCTCTCCAACAGAACCTTCTTTGTTAAAGTAGGTGACGCAAGATCAAAATTGCATTGCATTCGTGCTGGAGTGCCCCAGGGGTCGGTGCTGGGCCCGGTCTTGTATAACATTTACACCTCCGACCTGCCCACCTCTGACGATGTCGTGGTGGCTACTTACGCAGATGACGTTGCCTACCTTGCAAGCGATGCTGACCCAGTTAAGGCGAGCGCCAAACTACAACATCTGTTAAATAAAACCAGTGAATGGCTCAAAAGATGGCGCATCAAGGCTAGCGCTCAAAAATCAATGCACATAACGTTTACTCTGCGTAGAGGAGATTGTCCACCCGTGGAGCTCGGTGGCGACGTCCTACCTCACTCGGATTGCACAAAGTACCTCGGATTTTACCTGGACAGACGTCTTACGTGGAAAACCCACATAAAACAGAAAAGAGACCAGATTAACGCAAAGTTTAAAAATCTTTATTGGCTCATTGGTAGAAACTCTGTTCTATCAGTCGACAACAAACTCCTGGTGTATAACTCAGTGTTGAAACCTATCTGGACATATGGCATGCAACTATGGGGCGTTGCATCAAGGAGCAACATCATGTGCCTCCAAAGAGCACAAAATAACATCCTGAGATCAATCGTGAACGCACCATTGTTCGCCAAAAACGAAGAAATTCACGACTACACCAACACACCCACAGTCTTAATGGAGATAGCTCGTTACAGGGATCAACACAGAAATCGCCTAACCTCACACCCCAATCCACTAGCCGTTGGATTACTAAATACAGGAAATCTCACGAAAAGGCTTAAAAGGAGCCACATCCTATGAGGTGGAAGATGAGACACTGGTCTCTCCTACTGTTCCCGACCAAAACCCACAAAAGATCCGATTATAGTCTTGCGACTGATCGCGGATAACCTGGGAAGAGAAAAAAAAAAAAAAAAAAAAAAAAATTCCCAGCAACATTATCTGACCATGACCTCACTTCAAGATCGAGGTGGAAGATCGCACTACGACTAGCGTATATGTTCTGGGGCCATAAATAATAAGGGAAGCTCATAAATAATAAGGTACATGGAACAAATCCCGTATCTAACTATTCTAATGTTCTGGGGCCGTTGGGTACGAGAAAATCTCCCAAATCTACTACCTCGACGTTCGAGTACTGGCTCAAAGGTGCCAAAGCTAAAGGGGACATTCTCATCGAGGACAGCAATTTACCACGAGAACATGGCCAAGAGGGCGTGTTATTAACTTATTTCCCGGTCGTGATAAGATTGTACGTGTAGCTGACGTGCAAACCTCGAATGGCATATTAAGACGACCTTTAAAAAAGCTTGTTCTAATTTGCAACGAAGTTTTTTTTTTAAATTTTGATTTTATTTAAGAAAGTTAATTTTCAAATTTAATTTATTGTGTAATTTTCAAATTCAATTTATTGTTTAATTTTCACATTTAATTCATTGTTTAATTAAAATATCTTCACTTACGTGAAATATTATGTTGGTTAATATCTGAAGGAGTACTTAGTAGTCTTTAATTTTCTTCTTCTTTACTTGAAAAGATAGAGTATGCCCAACGCACATTTATACTTTTTCTCTTTTAATATAGAAAATTATGATTTCTGCCCGGGAATCGAACCCGGAACCTCGGAGCGGCGACGGCTTGAAACCCAGCGTGCTTAGCCACTACACGACGGAGATCGTCAACAGTCGTCGTATATTGCTCTAAATCGGTCCATTCGTGTCGCCGAGCAATTATTGACCTCGCGTTAGCGCACCTTAACACATTCTCACGAGATTGTGTCTTACTATCATATTTTTATCAGTGCGTCATTCAGATCATATTATCTGTGTTGGCTTAGAGATATAGTTACGGCAAACTATGAACGTTTTCATGCGCTAAAAATACAAGTGAAATGTTTTTTTATTGTCGTTTTTATGATGATACAGTGAAATGCTTATGTAAGCACCTTTCTATGATATCACGGCAAATGAAAATATCAAGAGAAAACCTGTATCTTTTTTTTAGGTTCAAGCAAATAATGAATTTATTGTCATTAAAAAGGTTAAAGAAAATACATGCAAAAACTAATAATAACTGAAAAATTAAAACCTACTCAAAAATAAAACCGTGTCCATGAGGCAAAGAGGCGAGGATGCTGGCTGCGTTACCGCGTTGGATAGCAAAACTTATCCGTTGAGCGAGAAACTAACGATTCTTGCTCTCTCGAGGATCTTATGTGTGCAAATGACAAGGCAATCCGCGTCGCTAATTACTGGGCACTACAAATTTAATTGATCTACCATCGACACGCAAAAAAGAAGAAGAAGAAGCGAGAAACGAGCCAGAAGGAGACCTACGAAAAACGAAATCCGTCGATACGATAATCGTTTTGACCGCTTGTGATTGGTCGAAGTGGAAAACTGTGGGGAAGGCCTAGGTTCAGCGGTGGACGTCCTTTGGCTGATAATTGATATGTACGCTCGATCACGTGGATAACAACAAAGAAATGCACGCAGCCTACGCGTTAAGAAGCGCTTGCAAAATTCAACAGGCCTGTTAATGTGACGGTGGCCGAGTGGTATAGGCATACGCCCGGATTGCGTAAGACACGGGGTTCAATTCCTCGTCTGTCACAGGTTCATAGTTGTCTTTTTACAAGTGCAATTTATAACAAAGAAATGTTTAAATTACAATACCATGGCCGTGCTAGGCACATGGCATGGATAAGCAACACGATACGCTCTACCTTGCCCACTGAACGGATTGACAGCGTTTTGTGTAACCGTTTTATATGAAGCAAGAGCGAACGAGAGCGTATTTTGCCGGTGCTGACACGCTCTGTGCATGGCGCGTGACGGTGTTGGTCGGTGACGGACGGTCTAGTGCGTAAGGTGTCATAGTTTCAAATTTTTTTTTGTCTGACACGTTCCTAGCAGTCCTGGTATGCTACGATGTAGTGGGCAATAACCTTTAAACTTGCAAATCACTTCACGAGATCTCTATCAATAAACCATATTCGGCAGTGAAAGTTTCGCCTCGAATCGGCGAAAGTACTGCGTGAAATTGTTTTAAATAAATAATTTAAAGAGCGTTACGTAACTACTATCTACAGAACGAGGTGGAGTGGTATACAGAATCGGTGAAAATATGGAAAAGCAGGTTATATTAAATGAGTCCGTCATAGTCCGATAAGAAAATAATTCCATGCCTTTAAATCTATATATGTATATCACCGTAATATGGTAAAAGCCGCGTGATTACAATCTTACGTTTGTAAATCCGTAGATTGTAATCTGAAATATTATATTCGTATTATTGAAAGACTAGCTTTAGCTCGCGACTTCGTCCGCGTGGAATAGTGACTTCTTTCTCCCGTTTTTTACACATTTACCACTATATCTTTGCTCCTATTGGTCGTAGCGTGATGTTATATAGCCTATAGCCTTCCTCGATAACTGGATTATCCAACACAAAAAGAATTATTCAATTCGAACCAGTAGTTTCGGAGATTAGCGCGTTCAAACAAACAAACAAACTCTTCAGCTTTATAATATTATTATTGAAAGATACATTAGGGTCAAGATCAAAATCAAAAGTACCACCGTCCTCGCTATAGGAAACCATTAATTTTCCCTTTCAAACTGCTCACTATTCAGGACAGACGCCTATACATGGAGACAATGGCGCCTGTTATATTATGTACTAGTTGTGTGTGTGACTCAAAACATTTGCATTATAATAGACCGATTCTTCCAAGGGCAGCCCAGGGATTTTACGAGCACTAACGTTTTTAATTTTTAAACAAGATAATTTTAAAACCAGCCAAGTGCGAGTCGGTATCGCGCACTGAGGGTTCCGTGACAACTTAAACTGATTTAGGGGTCCACTTAGCCAAAATACGACAATATTTTATTAAAGTTTACTATCACCAGTAAATGGTTACTACTACGTATAGAGAAGCTATGCCAAGCAAAAAATGTGTCGAAAATACGACGACAAGATTGTGACGTTTTCTTTGAAATTTTCAAATTATGAATTTGTACTATGATTTGATGACCGTGTCATCAATTCATGGAGCACAAAATTTGTTCGAGATGTCAGTCCCATACGCTAGTAATAGTTGTTCATTGAGTATCACACATCCACATCACACACATCCTATGCAGTAAGATAGATTATGTTCCGGAAAAGCGTCAATTGGCTCACTTTCCGGTCCGCCATTTTATTATTTTCGATCCTCGGTGGCGCAGCGGTTAGAGGGTCGCATTTTAAAGCGCTGCGCCAGCGGTCCTGGGTTCGATTCCCGGGTTGGGCCAAAAATATGTACCTGAGTTTTTCTGTTCAGAAATTCCCAGGAAAGCCCGGCGTTTGGAAGTTCGCGGTGTTTCACCCGCGTGCCTCGGAAAGCACGGAAAGCCGTTGGTCCTGCGCCTGATCTCTCTCCGGTCGTGTCAGATTGCTGGCCCATCGGGCTATGAGAGTGAAAGAAATAGAGAGCGCACCTGTGTTTGCGCACACACTTGTGAACTATAAATAATATGTCCCGCGCAGCCGGTTGGTCGTTGTGACTCGCCACCGTAGTCGAAATCGGCTAGGGGACTATTATTATTTTCAATCCACCCCCACCAGAAAACTACTTAATCTTCCTACTGACCACACGTCATAAGAATTCATCAAGTCATCGTAGCTTGGACATACTCGTACATTAACTCGTCAAGTATGTGTGAACGAGACACAATAGAAATTCCATTGTTATGCGACTCTCGGCAGTCGTTTGATACCTGACTGATTAAACTGTGTTGACTGTTGCCCCATTAAGTGGCTGTGTGCTATCGCGTGACACAACAGACTTGCCTCGCCGTGTTTACATTGTCGGCGACATTTTTATTGCAATTCAATGACCGAGTTACTGATAGCAATGCAACTGAGCATACACTTGAGATCTGAATGTGGGGGTTTTGTGGTAAAGTATTAAACGTGTTATTAAGAAAACTGAGGAATGCTTTTATGGTTTGGGGATCAATCTAGATACCAACGCAGCCAGCATTTTATGTCACACACTTAATGTCGTGCCCTACCTCTCGTGCCACCTGCACGACAGAGGACCTTTACAACGCCAACCAGAAGGCCATTTATGTTGCCACTTTTTGGGCGCAGAAAGTTTAATTGCCATTGACTCGAAAAGAAGAAGAAGAATAACGCAGCCAGCATTATAGCCTCCTTGCCACAAGGAAATGGTTTCGTTTTTGAATAGGTAGGTCTTATTTTTTATGTTGCATGTCTTATTTTTAATTTTGTCTTGTTTGTTACTGATAAATATTCATCTAGATTAGGCTTTGGAAAATCTTAAGGGATGATGGTGACTAAATTATGCTTAATTAACGATTGCTTAATAACTGCGTCGGTGGCGCAGCGGTGAGAGGGTCGCATTTTAAAGCGACGGCTGCGCCGGAGGTCCCAGATTAAATTCCCGGGTCGGGCCAAAAAATATGTACCGGAGTTTTACTGTTCAGACATTCTCAGGGTAGCCCGGAGTTTGGAACTTGGCGGTGTTTTACCCCCGTGTCTCGGAAAGCACGTAAAGCCGTTGGTCCCGCGCCTGATCTCTCTCCGGTCGAGTCAGATTGCTGTCCCATCGGGCTATGAGAGTAAAAGGAATAGAGAGTGCACCTGTGTTTGTGCACACACTTGTGCACTATAATATGTCCCGCGCAGTCGGTTTGTCGTTGTGACTGGCCACCGTAGTCGAAATCGGCTAGGGGGACTATTAATTAACGATTCCGTGCTACGGATGGAGATTAAGGGCATTGTTATTAGTCGATGGTGCAAGGGCATGCACCATCGACTAATAAACAATAACCAACGAATAATTAAACAACCGGCTAAGCGCAAGTCGGACTTGCGCATTGAGGGTTTCGTGCCAAAATTTAGGGCTCCACTTAATTCCACTAAGCAAAAATACCACAATATTTTATTGACAGCAAAAATAACTATGTCTTTTACTAGCTTAGTTAAAAAGTTAGAGGGGGGGGGGGGGGCGCCCATTTTACACCTACAAAAACTTTTAGAACACATGATTTAAGGAGTGATATTTTTAAAATAGTTATCCATAAACACCCCACATTTATTTTACAGATTTGAACAAAATATTTTTTGTCTTAGTTCCATGTTTAGAGAGCTCAAGTGGCAATGGGCAGGGCACATAGCGCGTAGAACTGATGGCCGTTAGGGCAGAAAAGTTCTAGATTGGAGACCCTTCGACCAAAGGCGCAGCGTAGGACGTCCACCGATAAGATAGACAGAAATCTATAATATAAAAATGAATCGCAAAATGTGTTTGTAAGCGAATAACACAACAACGCCTGGACCAATCTGGCCAATTCTTTTTTTTAAATGTTTGTTGAAGTTCAAGGATGGTTTTCACGGCGAGAAAAATTCGAATAATTTCCGGAAACACCCTAGAAACAGCCCTTTTCTTTTTCCCACACAAACGTTTTCTAACTAAAACGTAGAGTCAAGGAAGATAATAATTATCTATGAAACTGGGCCGGGGCGGGACGGGGCTGGGGGCGAATCGAAGTTCGCTGGGACCGCTACTATAAGTATAAGTAACTCAAAACGTGCGGACAAAGTCGCGGGGGGCCGCTAGTATGTGCATAAATAAGACGATATGAGCGCGCCAACATGTAACTAATTATAAAGGCCTTACAGATTATTTAAACGAGTACTTTCTTCTCGTTAAACTAAATTATTTAAGTACAATAATGCAGATAGGTACAGTAGGTAAAGTGTGTATTTACTTTTCGTTAAATTCAATCTGATTTTTTTTCGAACCATACCATATTCTTACAAGATTTGATAATCATAGCGTATGGTTTGTCGCTGAATTCCCATTCTGAATTGAATAAGTGTATAGTACCCTACCCTATGGATATGTAACCGTAAAACAAGGGTGCGCTAGGTATTTTATAGATGCCTTACTACAGGTGAAAATATTTATTATAGTTGTCTACGTTTCATTTCTTTACTAAGAAATATCAGTAATCAGTCAGGTATCAAACGAATGCCGAGAGTCGCATAACAATGGAATTTTTATTGTGTCTCGTTTACACATACTTGACGAGTTAAAACCTACTGTTTACAATGTTAACTGCGGCAATCACACAAACAAACACGTTATCATAAGTATTCAAATACAAGAAAGACGCCATCCATACGTCTTACTCGTACCTACGCGATAATAAAATTTCTCTTCGTGTTTTATACTTATTTAAGCGAAGGCACGAATTAAAAATAATTATCATTATTACCAATGAAGCTATATCTCCGCAAAAAAGGAGTACCTACCTAATTTTAAAAAAATACAATGTAAATGATAAGGATTTTAGTAGAATACGATTATGGACACAAGTAAAAAAAAACGTATTTGAATAAATAAGGCCATCACCATATTACAGATGGACAGAAAGAAAATATTATACGGGACTTCGCGCACGTTGTTCTGGTTAGTGTTATCCGCCAGATACCAGATACTTCATACAAAATAATTAAATGACGTTTATATTTTTCGCGGACAGTTTCGTGACGTCACGCAATGACGTATACTAAGAGACCAAGAATTTCGCGCGGTCGAACCGCGACAGCACGGTAGCTCAATTGGAAGAGCAGTTGGCCCGGTAAGCCAGAAAGATGCTGGTTCGAATCCCGCCCGTGCGCAATTTTTGGTTTCTTATTTCATCTTTAAGAATCTTTTTAATTATTCGTTACTTAGCTATCGATAGTGAAACAAGCCCTGAGCCTTGCAAAACATTATATTGTTTTAGCTATAGAACGATCGTAATAATTGACATACTATGTCAACATGCAGGAAAAAAATATATTGGTAGGTACTTTTAATCAGTCAGGTATCAAACGACACCCGGGAGTCGCATAACAATGGAATTTATATTGTGTCTCGTTTACACATACTTGATGAGTTAAGATTAGAGAGTAACACACTATTGCACATCATACAGGGGTCATCAAAATGTTTTCAATAAATGCAAATTAGGCGGTCTTGTCGCTAGTTGCGTTCTCCTCCAGACAACCTTTGGGGGTAAAATAATAATTTCACAGGAAGATGGTGTATTATTACCTAGGTAGGAATCGCGTAAAACGTAATAAAACCAAATTCCAAAACACATTACTACTACATACTAATTTAAAATTCTTAAGTACCTCAGAGCTGGCAAGAGTTTGGCCGCTTTTTTACGCAATTATTAAATTAATAGGTAACAATTCGAATAAGTGACTAACATCAATCAATTTTCATGCGAATAGACAAGAAGCAAACTACGCACTTATAGAAGCGTACAAACGCAAGTGTGCAACTACCCTAAACTTTTATTTTATTTGATTGACGGTTGACGCAAGAATCGGAAAGTAAATATGTAAATCATTGAAATAAACAGTCATTGGCAAAACCATCTGATACAATTATTTAATATACACCAAAAGCATAGAAAACTAGAATTTTACACGCCGGCTCAAGGTGGGTATCTTATTCGATAAAAAATAGTCCAAATAAATATCTATAAAATCCTCATCTAGCGTTAAATTTCACAAAGCCAGTGCGAGCGAAGTACATTGTGAACTCAGCGACTCGAAGCACAAAATTAAACTCTTCAAAAACCAATACGAAAACCTGTTTGCAAAAATCTGCAGACCCTAACCGGCGCGTAGTTTTTTACGTTTATTTGCGCTAATAAAATCAATAATTTACACAAAACACTAACACTGGCATTGAAATTTAAAAGAAAAATTATCACTAACCTTTAAGTGAATGTGCCACACAAATAATCCGTATTAAAATTCACAAAACAAGTGTTTTAAAATGCAATTCGGAATGCACACTCGTGACCTAGCGGGCATTAGCACTGACAATGATGCCAACGTGACGCAACTAAAAAAATCTTGAAAAAAGGAAGGCTGTCTGTGTGGTGTCAGTAGCTGTCACATACGGTATTTTGCCTACATTGAAATTCAATGTTGCTGCTATCAAAAAGTTTCCACTGCATTAGTAGATAAGTATTCTTTTAATGAGCAGTTTTCTCCCATCGTTTTTCAGCTCTCACTAGATGGCGTTAAGTCACTTTAGGGTATTTTTTTTCACGTTGCAGTTGGCGGAAAAACATAGACAAAAAAAGTGCTTAAGTAAATATTGTAAAATGCGTTAATGACATGGATTAATTTGGACACTTATTTTTTTGCATTATTATGCCCTTTATGTACTAAAGGGTCACATTGAAATTGTTTTAATGTTTATTATTTACGTTGGCGAAAAGAAATTACCCTCTTTTCTAAACCTTATATGAAGTGTAATAAGTTAGTTCCTAAAGTGACGCTAGCGCCATCTCTCGATGGTAAAAACATCTTATGAGAAGAAAACTGCTCATTATATTATGCTCTCATGCTCTTACTAGATGGCGTTTGGAGTACCTTTACTTCGTCTATGGTTTGCCGCCAACGTAATAAAAATGATTCTAATAGCTTGGCGTTTGTTTTGATTGTCCCGTCCCTACATGAGGCAGTAGGTTCGGCTGCATGTCTTGTGAAATTGTGTTTTTATTGATTTTGTGTTGTCAATTGCTAACTGCCTGTTTTTCTTTTATTTTTAATTGTATGGAATGGACTGATGTCTAAATAAAAAAAATGAAATTGAATTGAAAATTTGGTCCAGTACCCCGTTGCTTCCACTATGTTTTTTTTTCAGGAACATCTGCATGATTTTGCTACATTGCTTTGCTACATTTGCTTGCTACCGTTGCCAGTTGCCCCAATCAATTCGACGATTTGTATGAATTGTATGTAATCAATTTAACAAAGCATAGCAGATAAGCAGACCGACAACCAATATTTTTCATAGGCATTGGTTTTTAGAGTAGATTATTTGACTTGTTAGTGGCAATACTAAAACGTCAATACTGATAAAAACTCTCTGTCTGACAACCGGGGTGCGTTCCATTGGCTGTCCGTGACGACTGCCACCCCTCGAAGGCCCGCTTTGCCGTTTCACTTGACGACCGTCAAGTTGAAGGTGGTGTTGAGGTGTTGTTGTTGTGGGGCGCCGAAAACGTCATTGATGAAATCGTATTAATAATAAAGTAATGCTTACGTGATGCCCTCGTAACGTGGCAAGGTGAACTACTTTAATGAGGTTTTTTAACGCGTATGAATCCGCTGATAGGGGCGCCTGTGTAGCGTGAGGTCTCCGAAATGTCAAATGTCTCTGTTTGTGGGTAAAATGTGCAGGTTTATTTCAATTCAGTCAGATTTATGTTAGCTATTATTATATTTAGCTATTATTTCCATTAATTTTGGCAAATACAAGTAAGGAATCAATGAATAAGAGTGTTTTAAAAGGGGGACTAAGAAAATAAATGTCAAATCCTTAATAACTTGTGTACTAACTTACTGCTCTTTTCCTAACAAAACTAGACTGCGGCATGCCCGATGTATTGTATTGAAATATTAATATTTCATTTCAAACTTGATTTTTTATCTCTCTATCATGACAAATACCATAAAAGCTATGATACTGGACCTCACGCGACCTCGGCGATGAACCAGTGAGAGTGAGCACGAAAACGGTAGCCCTCATTATCGTGGACTCGTGGTTGGTTGGTGAGTGGCGGAAGTGACAGTAACCTGAATTGACTTTTATTAAAATCGGTTGTCTGAATGTCATTTTCGAATGCAATCTAAAATACATAAATAACATTGTTATTATTCAGTCTGGTATCAAACGACACCCGGGAGTCGCATAACAATGGAATTTATATTGTGTCTCGTTTACACATACTTGGACGAGTTATTAATGCACCTGCTGTACTGTACCTTTTAAATGCTGTGGTATATTACCTCCTGCCTTTAATGATCTCCCAAGAGAAACAGTAAAAAGAATAACGCTCACACACAAAAAGCCAGCCAGTACCAACCACTTGACATACTGATCGCACGTCGCGCGCGCGCCAAGCCGTCAACTCGCAGGCAGGGCAGCTCAAAGCGCTCGTATCGCGTGAGCGAGCAGCGCTGCTGGCGGCCGCGGTCGTCGTGGGAAGAACGTAGTGATTACTTCACAGGTTATAAGAGTTATAACTTACTCAATGGTCGTGGGCACCAAGAGGTACCAAAGTGATACGCACGCGGACATTGTTCCATTGTTTATTATGTCAAATCAAACGTCAAAAAATTCAAAAAAGATCGGTATCGGTTTTTCTATCAGTCAACGGTTTTCTGATTTAGCGTCAGTTATTTTGTTTGGTAACGCCGGTTTATTACACAAATTAGTTGGTTTATTACTTTATGTTTGATGAACTTATGTAAAAGCAGTGCTCATTTGTGTATAAAGTTTTCCACACGGGTAAGACTAAATTGTTTTTCTGATGCTTAGCCTAAAACAATAAACACGAGTACGAATTAATTCCTTATCTCAGCTTCGAACGTGGTCTAAATACGTTTCGCATCTCAATAAATGAAGGAAGGTAGCTTTAGTTTAGCCATAGTATTCAACAGCAGGCACGAATGAAGCCGTATGTATTTCTTATGGTCTATCTCTAGATACGTAACTACGTTTAGCTATTTAGCTCTTAGTATGCCCAATGCCTATTTTCGGCCTCTAAATATTTGTGGAAATGCATTGAAAGCTCACGATAATTTTCTTCACATTTGCTGCAGAACTACATCAATAAAAATGTCCTCTGTGGAAGATAGACTGAATAAAATGCGAGAGGATCGCCTGGCTAGAGAAAAGGCAAGGATTGAAAAGGTGGGTACCATGTTTTTGTACACTATTCTCTTGGTTTTAACTTATTATTCCTATAGGAATTTTTGTAGTACTATGTTTTCGGTTGGAGTGTAGCAAAGGGTGTTTTCCAACCATGTTTTCTAATTATTTATCTTGTTTCGATATCGTATTACATACCGCTAAAAATCTCATATATTTTATGATTAATGATCATATATTTTATACTGGCTATCTATATGGCACTGATAAGTTTGACATCTTACTAATAAATTGATAATGTTTCAGCTGCGAGAACTCAATCTCAAGAAGTACAATAAGAATGAACCACAGCAGCCCGTGAAACATGCAGTTTCTAACGTCTCCGTTGCACAGAAAACTGTGAAATCTGATCATGTTACTCACACTAAATCCAGCATACCTACTGCAACTAATTCGGTAAAAAACATCGTACCTAAAATGAAGAACAATTTTCATGTCAACGGAACCACTAAAAGACCCATCTCTGTCCCGTTGCCAAGTAAAAACATAGCTAAAGAACTTATTCAAAGTCAAAAGAATACTCAAAATCAGAAACCTAAATCTTTGACTGCCCTAAAGAAGGAAGGACCGAAAATTACACTTGATAAAAAACCATTGATCCCAATTCAGAAACCCAGTAGCATTCCTAAAGTCATTGAAAAGAAGCCAGTTAATATTGACAAGAGTAAGGATACTGCTAAAACTTTACCTTCAGTGACAAACATAAAAGATTTCCGAAAAAGTTTTGCTCCAAAACCAAATACTTCACTTTTAAAAACCACTCTGATGTCCAGAAAGAGTCTGCAGCCACCAAAGACAGATACTAAAACAAATCCACGTGAGTCAGTCTTTGATAGACTGTATAAACCCAAGCCAGTACCAAAAAAAGTTGCAGATGATGTCAAAAAATTGCAAAATGACCCGAATTACCTCAAAAAGGTGATCAAAGATTCTGGACTCATTCTCAATAAGAGACACACAGTTTTTGATGTTAAAACCAGAGTTGCTCCACCAGTAAGACGGTCAATTTCAGCGGTTCATTTCAAGAGAATCAGTAAGAGTGAGATGAATAACTGCATACACAAATGGTCATCAATTGGTGAGAAATTAGACAAGGTTCATTTGAACGATATTCATGAAGACGAATCCATTAAACAGGACAAAGTTATATCAGCTGTTAAAAGTGAACGTAAGAAGGTCCATTTCCAGACTCCTGTGCCTTTTAACTTCAACACACCAAGACCGGAAGAGTTGCAAGCGAGACTGAAGTCGTGGCTTCAAAAGAGAGGGAAATCATTGGATTCGTACCACCATTTACAATGCTTTGGTATTCACCATATCAATCAAAAGATGAAGCCTGTTATTGACCCACCCAAGTTTGAGCTCTACGATGATGAAGATAAAGAGAATATTGCGGTAGAGAATGACAGTGACAATGAATCGTTTACGGATAATATGAATGATGAGTTGGATACAAAATGGAGGAGAGCTAGCTATGTCAGTGAATATCAAGATAGTGTGGATTTGAACGATACACAGGAGAGCATGGTGACTTCAAGTGATACAATGATTCATGTTGACGAGGTTCTAATGGGCGCTTTGAATGATTTGACGGATCTATTGCGTGAGGTAAGGTTTATATACACAATTTATACATTAGTTCTCATTGTGGTTTCTCTGTAGAAAGTTTTATACCTCCATTCACTTTAATTTATGTGTCATACCTTAATCATACCTCATTTCTAGGGCTTCGACTGGGAGCAATGTGCCCGCTGGCTCCGGGCCATCCGTGACAGATTTCCGTATGCAAGCGAGACCGCTGCGTACTGGGAGTGCCGGGCAGCATTGGAAGAGAGACGGGGAGACCTGCCCGCTTCTGTACAATGCTGGGAGGAGGCTATTGCTAAGGGGACTGAGGTAGAGTTTATGTGCTAGTTTTTAGGGTTACGTGTCTTAAGGGTAAAAAGGGGACCCTATTACTAAAACTTCACTGTCTGGAAGTCACCAGGCTGTATCTCAAGAACTGCAATGCTAGCTAGACAGTTGGAATTTTCACAAATTATTTATTTCTGCTGCTGCTACTAGTTTATCAACAAAACAAAACTACTAATAACAAAATAGAATAAATATTTAAGGAGGGCTATACAACAGATCGTGCACTTTGCACTTTTATTGAAATTCTCTTTCATGATGAACTAGTGGACCGCTAGACGTTAATATTATAACAACACTAGCTTTTGCCCGCGACTTCGTTCGCGTGGACTTCAGGTTCGTCCCGTCTAGTAGCGCAAAAAATGTGTTTTTTTACGACCTCACATTAGAAACCTCAAAAATTGTAGCCTATATGTTATTCTGATGTATAAGCTATATTGTGGTAAAGTTTCATTCAAATCCATTCAGTAGTTTTTACGTGAAAGAGTAACAAATATCCATACATCCATACATCCATACTTACAAACTTTCGCCTTTATAATAGTAGTAGGATTGTATCCATTCTCTATTTCAGCATTCAGTAGTGGAAGCGAACCTGGACCAACTGCTGGACAAGTTTATGCAGCTAAAGATAAGCCCCAACAGCAAAGCGACCAAGCGAGCGGACCCCAAAATGGTTGATGTGAAAAATGTCTTCAAAAGCACTATTATAAGATTCGCTGTGCAGCAGGCGAAACTGTAAGTTGTTTTTATAGCATTATGGTATAATATCTGGGTGGTTGATATCGGTCTGGGTACCGGTATTTTGTTGAAATAATAGTTTAAAAAAATTCAAAACACGCTTAATGCCAGCAAACCCTTTCATTTGATACCCATATCATGGGGGTGCATTTTAAATCCGCCGTCTTGGTAAGGCCGCCATAATGGATGTAATGACAAAAGCATATTTTAGACTACTCTTATTTCAGTGCCAGAAAATCGGTAATAACATCATTTTCTGAAAATGAAACCTATCATGGGTGAAATGTTAAAGCACATAAGTCTAACAATGGACATCTCGTTTTAAGTGATAATATTTACAGGGCTGATTCAATTCAGCACAATAAATTTATCATTTTTTGTAGAAAACACTGGGTTTTTACCCACTAGTTCTTGAGAAAAGTGGAGACTAAGATAATAATTTTTATCCCGTTTTTATTTTTTTGTTAATTAAAGTTAAGATAAGAGAAAAAGAAGGTTTGGACATTGAATTGAGAGAGGTGGAGCCGATGACGTAGATAACTTTTAAATTTTCAGCGTGTATTTGTGTTTCTATGATGTTACTTTTAAAATATTATCACCTCAATAGGCAAGGCGAAAGATTTTGAAATCCTCTTCCGTAATGCAGATAACCATCTACTGTTTACAACAAAACCTTTATTTCGGTAATAAATTTAAGATTTTGGAAATTTAAAGCAATTTTTATAATCATTTTTAAATATTGCGCGAAAACAGCTCGCCGTGTCATGGCGTCGTATGTGACGTCATACTTACGTAAACGTGAAATTTGTTTACGCGCTGCTAGACAGCAAAGTAAACAAACACTGCGTATTTTTTGTGTTAAAAATTAATTCTAAAGTTTATAAGTGGTGTGCAGTGCCTCAGTGCAAAAATACATCAATAACGACACCCAACAAATTTCACGTTTACGTAAGTATGACGTCACATACGACGCCATGACACGGCGAGCTGTTTTCGCGCAATATTTAAAAATGATTATAAAAATGGCTTTAAATTTCCAAAATCTTAAATTTATTACCTAAATAAAGGTTTTGTTGTAAACAGTAGATGGTTATCTGCATTACGGAAGAGGATTTCAAAATCTTTCGCCTTGCCTATTTGACCTTATATTAATTACAACATATCTATATATTTTTTATATTTTTCCTCTTCCAGCCGCAACTCAAACTCGAGCGAGCCCCCCAAGTACACAGTGACGCCGGTGAGACGCAGCGGCCGCCTCTCTGCGCATTGGAGCGCCAGGCGAGCCCCGCTACAGGTCTATATAAAATTATTTATTTATAATAATAATTTATTTTTTTATAAATTGCACTTGAAAAAAGCAACCGTGACTCTGTGACAGACGAGGAATCGAACCACGTGTCTTACGCTATCCGGGCGCATGCCTATACCACTCGGCCACCGTCACATTAACAAGCCTGTTGAATTTTGCAAGTCCTTTTTTTTATTCATTCAAGTTTCAACTGTGTAATGCTATAAGTTTCAGAATGAAGTGGCTGTGACATACGGACGGACAGACTTAACGAAACTACCTCGTGTGTTCATAAGTTTTTAGACGAAAAAAGAGAGGCATAACTTTTTAATTAATTAACTTATATTTCTAAAATTTACAGTGAACACTAAGTAGATAATAATCAACAATAAAATATATCTTTTATTCAAAATGTCCACCCTTGTTTTTAATACAGGCCCTTAGATGATTTGGCCAATCATCAATGGCGTCACGAATCTTTTCTCGCGGGATTCGCTTTACTTCTCGAACAAGAGCTCGCTTCAGTGATTCCAAGTTTGGGTGGGACTTCCGGCAGGCCCGGAGCTCTAACTCAGTCCATAGAGAATAATCTAGCGGGTTGAGGTCGGGGCTGGAGGAGGGCCATTCTTTCGCCGTGATGAAGGCCGGCACATTTGTTGTAAAATAAAGTATGAGATAGGGGTTTAACAACAGGCTCTACATGGGTTCTGTTTTTTGCCATTCTGCTACTACGGAACCCTATCAAAAATATAATTACATACTAATATTATTATTTTTTTCAGGTGTGCACCAGTGTCCGTCGAGCAGATGTTCCCGGTACACTTGTTTTTGTGCCAAACGACAAATTGTGTAATTCTCCTTAAAAACATACTTATATACTGCTTATGATGTATTTAATGTGATATCGAACGAAATTAGGATATTCGTACATGGTTTGGTCAATGATAACTAGATTGAACATATAATTTTTATTGTGATTGATCGTTGAATCTCTATCATATATATTTTTATCTGTGACAACACCTACCGATTACTATTTTGACTGGATTATTTAACGTTTAAACCAATCTTTAAGTTTTCAAACTAAGTAAGTCGTGACTAATTCAACGCAACTTTTAAAATTTTTACCAACAAAATACCTACACATCTAATTATTATTGAAAATCAGTGTATTGATGGGGAGAAGTTTAAAAATACTATCCGGTGAATACAGATACTTCAAAAAATTTTAAGACTGAAAAATATTTCATGATTTCCAAGATGAATGCCCATATTGAGAAATGGTGTTACATCTCTGTTTTTGGGCCTTTACCGACCGGATCGGAATAAAGGTTTCTCTGCTACTACAACGTAGCATAGCATGTACGTGCTATGGACGTCTCAGGCAAAAAAAAACCCACTAGACTGTTCCGTCACCGACAAACACCGTCGCGTGTCATGCACGGAGCGTGTCAGCACCGGCTAAATTCGATCTCGCTCTCGCTCCATATAACAGCAACGACAGCTGTAGATCCGTTCAGTGGGCATAGTAGAGCGTATCGTGTTGCTTTTAGTGTCTGTTACGCTCCTAGCACGGTCATGGTATGGTACGGGGTAGTGGGCCCAGACTTAATCATAAGTATGTTCAAGCGTATAAGATTGCTTGTCTTACAGGCATTAAAAGTGTAAAGAATTGCTAACTTTATTTAGGTTAGTTATTTTATATAATAAAAATCAAGTTTAATAATATAAATTGCACTTGTAAAAAGCAACTGTGAACCTGTGACAGACGAGGAATTGAACCCCGTGTCTTACGCTATCCGGGCGAATGCCTATACCACTCGGCCACCGTCACATTAACAAACCTGTTGAATTTTGCAAGTGATTTTTAACGCATTGGCTGCGTGACTTCATCAATGTTGCGAGATTACGAGACTGTAAAAACAAAAATAAACTATAAATTGGCTTTCATCATCTTATCTGATTGTTAAAATATTTGTAAAAATATTTTTCTTCGGATAATGTGAGAGCAATCTCACAACATTGATGATGTCACGCAGCCTACGCGTTAAAAAGCACTTGCAAAATTCAACGGGCTTGTTAATATGACGGTGGCCGAGTGGTATAGGCATACGCCCGGATAGCGTAAGACACGGGGTTCAATTCCTCGTCTGTCACAGAGTCACAGTTGCTTTTTACAAGTGCAATTTACATTAATAAGTTTGTATGGTGACAAAACACTATAAAAAACAAAAATAAACTAATAATCAAGTTATTATCACGAATACTACTTACTATAATACCTAACCAAAAATATGCTTCTTGCTACATATTTCTAATATTTGACAACGCTTATTATATTAAGATAATGTTAACGATACATGACAATAATGTCTTAGTTATTTTATTTTCATGAACTTTTCTTATAGTTTTCTTTTTGTGTGTGTAATCAATCGTTTTTTAGAATTTAAAAGTTAACATTTAAGAAGACCCTTATACCGTATTTATAGACAAGTCCAAGTAATTGTTTGACTTTTGATGAAGTAAAAAATTAAACGTATACTTGAATGATAACCGCATCATAATCGGTTCAGTCAAACGCGAGATAATCACGGACAATCCTATATATATATATATATATATATTCTTTATTGCACTTATAAGATGTACTGAAAATACAAAAAGTCACAATGTGAACAAAGGTGGGCTTATCCCTAAAAGAGATCTCTTCCAGTCTTCAGAGAGTCCTACAGGTTTAACTGAGAACGTTCTTTTTTTGAAATCCGTCAAAAAGCCATAATTTTATGGGAAAAATCCATAATGAAGTAAGCATTGCTTGGAAATGTCTATGAATACGAAAATTGCATTTCACGGCACATGCCATTTTTTTTCTATAATAAAATGCATACAAAGCAATTAATAAATATGCACCAAACAGCACACTATTAACTTGGTTCAAAAGTAAAGTTGTCATTTACACATTTTCGCTCCAATACTTTTAACTTGTAATTCTTAAAAACAATTGATTTTTACTTAATAACTTCATGATATTCTATACATTTGATGTGCCTTTTTAAAAACACTTCATAGGATAACGTGAAAATGTCTATAAACTTTTGTAAATAGTTTCTCAATTGTGTTATAAGAATTATGTTGATATTTTTCATTGTTTTCTCTTTTCATTTGCAATAAAGTGTATTGTAAGTATTATATGTTTCTTTTACGTAAGCACCAAACAGTTGTGTATACAGGGTGTCCAGTAATTGAAAATTAACTGAAACAATTGAAAAATCTTTAAAATAACCACAAAAACGTATGACTTTGACTTGTTAGGTCATGATGTAAGTAATCTATTCTTTAGTTAATTATCCTTCATTTAGTGGTCACCCTATGTAGATATTCAGTAGAATTTATAAGAAGAACTAGCGGTCCCAGCGAACTTCGTTTCGTCCCCAGCCCCGTCCTGCCCTGGCCCCGTTTTATGAGAATTTCTTTGCTATTAACCTTACTGAGCCCGAGACCTTTCCAACGAATGCAAAACCGTGGAAATCGGTTCGTGCGTTCTGGAGTTATAGCGTCAGGAAGGAAAACCCGACTTATTTTCATATAGTAGATAATAATAACCAATAATTAATCAATACAGTGTAAAGGGAACTTACGTGAACAAATAGAAAATTTTCGAGCTTCCTTACTGTTTAATCTCAACCAAAAAAACCCACACGTTTTAGTTGGAAACCAGGATATTATGAAGAAAGAAGTTTGGGGCATCAAACATATATACGAGCTCAGAAAATAATCACATACAGAATTACTTGCATTTACACTTAGCATCAATAAAAAAAAATGACGGTCTGGGTTCACTACGCCGTATTATAGCATGACCGTGCGTGTCAGCCACCAAAAAAAAAACAGCACGGTACGCTCTACTTTGCCCACTGAACTACAGCGTTCGGTCTCACCGTTATAAATGGAGCGAGAGCGAGAGGTGAGTTGGTGACGGAACAGTGTCATAGTTTTCAATACGTTTTTTTGACACGTTCCTAGCAAGGTCATGGTATGCTGCGGTGTAGTAGGCAGTTACCTTAATGTCAAGGCCATCCATGCAAAGCGTGCCGGTGATGTCAAATACAAAAGGACCATACAACTTGTTGCGTAATGTATTTTTTTAAATTATTTTACCTAAGAATTGGCCTATATTATTGATGTATCTTATAAAATAAAATAAAATCATCCAAGTAAATTTAAAATATATTTATTTGCTACAACACAAAATACTTTGCTGTTGAAAATGTACATTGATTGTAGAAATTGAAAGTATAACTTTCTATTCATATTAACTTTCAAAGTTATACAAAATCAACATTCCAAAGCATTACAAATAATATTTGCTATACATACATTGTAAGTACCACATCAATCTAAATAGTTTTATGCATATTCATAATTATTATACATTAATAACATATGAAATAAAAAAAATGGCTATCCCCACGGCAAGAAAAGTACTTAAACATCTTTATTTTTGCATTGATATTTCAATATTTGAAATATAACTTACAACTTATCTTAGGGATGCCAGATTAGCTAAAAAAACATAAATATTATGAAATAAAATATAATTTGCTATCTCAAAATAAAATACTGGTAAAATTCGAATTATCACATATAAGTAGTTGCAATTCAGATGCATTTATATTCGATTTTAAATCAGTTCTATTTGTTAATTCCTCCTCAGAAGTGGATTATCCACTTTTCTATACTTATGCATCAAAGCAATAACATAATTATGGTTTAGAATGTTTCGTAACACTCACAGTGTCATATTTGAATTCTTAAAGATGAAATAAGAAACCAAAAATTGCGCACGGGCGGGACTCGAACCAGCATCTTTCTGGCTTACCGAGCCAACTGCTCTTCCAATTGAGCTACCGTGCTGTCGGTCCGACCGCGCGAATTTCTTGGTCTCTTAGAGATACGTCATTGCGTGACGTTAGCGCCATCTACCCGTCTGTTTATGCAAATTAACAACGTTTAACTCCTGGGAACCAAAAAATCTTATTCCTGTAGAAACTGTATAAAGACAAATGTCTTTTATCACATAGCAGCTTCAGTTGACATATCACTTCCATTCATACTTTTTTAAGAAAAGTTCGCTCTTTTCTTTAAATTATTAAAATATGATCGTTCAATCATTCAAAAGATTCCTTTTTTTCATTCATAAGAAATGGTATAACTAACTTGTATTTTTGTTCAACACTTAACGAACCAAACTGCAATTTTTTTTCTATAGCGGCTAATAAATAAGTTATATTTTTAATGCCTAAAAATAAAAGTCGTTTCCCAGCGATATTTTTTGTTACACACAATTTGGTTTGATGTACTGAATGCGAGGTTTAAGGCATCGTTAAGCCTTTTGTTACACCCTGTATTTTTTAAACTGATTCATTAATGCTGTGTTATGTACATATGGGGACAAAATTTTATAATTCTACCAACTTCGATTAGGGCAGGTTTTTTAATTATAAATTTAAATACAAACTTTTAGACTAACATTACAATAGAAGCACCAATGTTATGCGTTTTGAGGTTCAATAGTTTACACTAACTTTAATTATACAACGCTTTTTTTACCCCCAACATTATTATATTAAAAAAAATGTTCTATGTATTACATACATAACATTGACATGGAATTGACGTGAAAATTGCAAGAAAGAAAAATCTTTCTATAATAGTATTGCACCATTAAAAATATTGATAATTAATAAGTACAGTCCTAAGTAGTGTAAGCACCATGCCTTTATTCTAAGCGACAACCATCCCAATTTTTGACAGTCACAAAAAGGGGCACACATATACAATTAATGATATTCATTGATTAAAGTCCGATTTTCGAATAAAAACCAGTTTAAATACACATAAGAGTGATTGGAAAAAAGATAGCTCAATAATTATGATGTGAGTACGTCTATACAGCGTGTGGCCTGTAATAGGAGCAAAAAATTTAATCAATGATTCTACAGAAAAAACGTACTTACCTTGACCTAGTCATAGTGCTCTAAAATGCTTTAACTTAGTGATATACTCGTAGTAATCCAAAGTTATAATCCCTAATCAATGTGTATCAAAATCGCTAACTCGTTGTAGTAAATGACAATGTCAAGTTCTATGACTGGACTCATTTTTTTGCAATACATTGCTGGTTCGATCTATTTTTTTTTTGACAATAACATTAAATTTATTTTTCATTATAATAAATTCAAATAATTTAGAATCATTTAGAATATACTTAAATTTCAGGTCACACCCTGTTTAAGCACCACAAGAATTGGTAGACACATTATGAAATGGTTTTAAGGCAAGTTCCGCGCGTCTTTCGCATTTCGCTCGGATACAAACAAAAGAACTTCTTATAAGATATAAGTACATACATACATACCATGATTTTGATCTCTGCATATTTTGTTACTGTGAATAAGTACGTAGAAACAATCGTAAGTACATAATTTAAATTTACATATAAATAATCTCAAAAATCGAGGAACGAAAACAAAATTCCACTGGTAAATGATTAGTATGAAATATTCAAATAAAATTGTAAATAAAATCTTTTCATAAATTTAAAATTACGTAAAAAATAAACAAAACTAGGTATTGCGTAATACTGTGATTTTTTTTGTAAAATAAATACACCAGAATCACTGGTGGAAAGGAATGTATGTGATAGTTTACGTATTTCAAGCATTTTTCTTCTGCTGAAACTTTTTGTAGCTCTGAAACAAAACAAATTTTTGATATTAATAAAATAAAATAGAAGAAAACATCATCATCATCATCATCATTATCAGCTGAAGGACGTCCACTGCTGAACATAGGCCTCCCCCACGGCTTTCCACAACGACCGGTTGTGAGCGGCCTGCATCCAGTGCGAATCCAGTGCGATCCTGCGATCTTTACAAGGTCGTCTGTCCATCTTGTCGGTAAAGAAAACATAAGAGTAGAGAATTCCGTAACAATTTATATGTTGTTCAGTAATTTAATCTCATTACGACAACTTTATGATACATACACACCAGGTTACATACACACTCTCCCACACATCCATTTATCTCACACACTCACATTAACCTATCACACTACCTACAACCTACATACATACATCTCACAAAACTACAACACACTCACTAACACAACACACATATACACACAGACAAACACACGTCAGAATTAAAAAAACTAGATAAATAATTTTAATTAACGATAAGTTTTTGGTAGTAATAAGATATTTTTTTTTGTAATTACACACAATTTTGGCACAGGCAATATAACGCCTAAAAGGGGGCTCCGTCCACTAGATAAATATATAAGTCTGTTTAAAGATATAAATAATTTTGAATTTTGAATGTCGACTAAACTGTTTGTTGAACATTGACTAATCTTAATACTTAATTTAAAATAAATACATTAAATTGAATAGAACTCGTGTTTCAGTAATGTGTGTCTTAATGACTAATGGATCGACTCTGTATATGAAGTCAAAAACCACGTCTTGGTGGTAATACTAAATATTAACAATTTATCAAAAACAAGAAAAAAAGGAATAGTATCAACATTGTTTATTCCAAGTTTTTTTATTATTTTTTATTTAGTTTGAGTGGTGTTGCCATATTCAGTTTTTTTATCGCCCTTTGCTAGGTTCAGCTTTTGCTTGCCAGACTCAAATAAAAAGGATTGACGAGTTAAAAGCTGTAGTAAAAATTTTTGCTGTGCAATAAAGTATATAAAATAAATAAATGTAAAACTTACCTCTTCCGCCATTTGGTAGAGCATAGCAGCTGTTTCCCGTCCAGTCTGTTCTACTAGCGCCTTGAATATACCCGTGCCTTCTGTATCTTCAGACCTGCACGAAAAAAAATAGATTTTTTTATAGCTGCAATTCTTCTTCTTCTTCTTAGCGTGTCGATGGAAACCCATATGGAGGAAATTTTATAATGGAGAAATTACAACGTAGCAGCCCAGAATTCAGCCACTGACTGCAATGACTTGCTGATTAAAAATTTTCGCACACTACACCGCGTAGCATACCACGACCGCGTTAGAAACGTGTCATAAAAAATATTCGTTGTATTGAAAACTAGGAATTGTTCCCACTAGACTTGAATAATTAAAAACGAATACCTATTGTTCGAGATCGGCAGTGGATTCAACGTGGTAGGCAAAAATATAAAGGAGGTTTTGTCTGTCAGGACTCACCTATTATTCGCCAGTAGATGGTTTCCAGGTTGCAGGTGATCACCGAGGACACAGGCACAGTCACACAGGTCTTCAGATAAGTTTAAGGGAAAACACACGCGAAAATTGAGCCCTGGTAGGTCAGTTCAGTGTCATGGGAACAACGTCTCGAAAGCAACCACTTTACGGGGTTCTCATACAAGCAAAAAATAGGTAAGTACTCAAAATGATGTGCGTAGGAGCGCGCGCCGCAAGATTAGGATGGCAACACAGGTTTCAATCAAATTATTGTAATGAACATATCGCCCGCCCTAAACACGTTAAGTGTTTACGAGAGAGAAAGGAAGGGTAAAAGGAAAAGTTATATACTAAACTGGAAGACGAACCAGCTTCGTCACAGATCTCTTAAGGATACCTGTGGGAGTTTTCACATCAACGACGCGAACAACTTTGTCTTGTCCAGGGTATAAATGAGCAATGCGACCACGGCGCCATTGCAAAGGTGGGAGGTTGTCGTCCTTTATTAGAACTAGTTCGCCAACTTGGGGAGGACTACAAGGAGACGTCCATTTATTCCTTGCCTGTAAGGTATTTAAGTACTCTAAATGCCAACGAGACCAAAAGTGCTGCGTAAGTTGTTGGATCAGCTGAAACCGTGTGAGGCGATGAAGCTTAACATTCTCATAAGGGTACTCAGGTAAAGCGGTTAAAGGCTGACTTATCAAAAAATGTCCGGGCGTTAATACTTCGACGTCGTTAGGATCTGGAGAAAGTGGACACAGAGGCCGCGAGTTTAAAACTGCTTCTATTTTGGTAAAAACAGTTGTTAATTCCTCAAAGGTAAGAGGGGTTTCTCCTATCACGCGTTTGAGGTGGGATTTTGCCGATTTCACAGCAGCTTCGAAAAGGCCTCCCCAGTGGGGGCAGACAGGGAGGTCGAAAACCCAGTTAATATTGCGCTTGGAAAGCTCGGAACCAATAGTAGCTTGATTTTGAGACAAGAAGGACTCTAACTCCTGTAAGTAATTACGTGCACCGATATAATTTCGGCCACAGTCCGAGCGGATAAGGCGAGGTAAACCACGATGTGAAACGAATCGGGAAAAGGCGGCAACAAAGGCTTCGGTACTTAGGTCCGACACGACCTCAAGGTGGACTGCCTTGGTGGAGAGGCAAACAAATACACAAAGGTAACTCTTAACCAACCTTTTATTTCTATAGGCCTGAACTTTGGTGTAGAAGGGGCCCGCGAAGTCAGTGCCTACACCATCAAATGGCCTAGCCGCGGTGACACGGTCCTTAGGAAGGTCACCCATAGGAGGCTGGGAGACAGCCGTTTTGAGTCGATAACAAGAAAGGCATTTAAAAATCACATGTTGAATAGCGCGGCGGGCAGACAGGATCCAGAATTCTCTGTTTAAAATAGCCAGAAGGGCATTCGCACCTGCGTGAGCATTTTCACGATGGTAATGGGAGATTAAAATATTCACGAAATTACCATTTTTAGGCAGAAGCAGGGGGTGTCTAGCGTCATAAGGAAGGTCAGAGTGCCGTAAACGGCCACCCACTCGTATTAGGCCTCTGTCATCTAAAAACCGGCTTAATTTCCTGAGGGAGTTGGTGATTGTATCACCCCTCTTCAAACGGTCTAGTTCATCACTGAAGCAGGTAAATTGAACAATTTTCACTAAATATATAAGAGATTCTCTACGCTCTTCAGTACTCAGGAATGAGGAGTAAGTTTTAGGGTATAAAAACCGCCTTAGGTAACAAGTTACATTTATCAACTTGTTCAATGAGCTATACCGCTCTAATAAAAAGGAAGGGTCCGGAGGAGAAACTTCAGCAGACACTACTAAACAACGTAGTCCCGGGAGGTCATTATTCGAGGTAGGTTCCGCAGTCACGGGCCACTGATTAGGAGACTCGGTCAACCACGAAGGAGAAAACCAAAGAGTGTGGTCTACCAATTTAGAGACGGGCATGCCTCTTGATGCACAGTCGCTAGGGTTCATATAGCCAGGAATATGTCTCCAATGACTAGATGTTGGAGAATTAATAATTTGGGAAACACGATTTGCCTCAAAAGTCTGAAGAAGGTGGGGAGGTGTTTTCAACCAACACAAAACAATTTTGCTATCCGTCCAACTATGGATTGAAGTCAACACAGACGTCCTTGCAGACAAAGAGCGACGTGATGTAATAATTTAGAGAGGAGGGTAGCTCCTAACAATTCCAACTTGGGAATTGTTAAACGGGTCCTAACGGGTGCAACCTTTGACTTGGCCATAACAAGATGGACGGAGCAATTACCAGACGTATGCTCTGCGCGTAAATAAACGGCCGCAGCATAACCTAACTCGGAGGCATCGCAAAAACCATGTAGCGATAAGGAGGAGGAACCGCTAGAAAGTATATGACGAGGAATAGCCACTTCGCTCACTTTAGTCATATCTTGAATAAAGGTAGCCCACTCTAAAGCGAGGGGCTCCGTAAGGGGATCATCCCAGGAAAGGCCAGATAGCCACAAACGTTGGATAAACTCTTTGGCCTTAAACACGACTGGAGATATCCAGCCACAGGGATCATAAATTCGGGCAATCACAGATAATACCTTTCTCTTTGTAATCACTGTATCACAGGCATCATAGGAACATTTATAGGTAAATGAGTCGCTCACAGGGTTGTACTGAACACCTAACACTGCGATAGTCTGCGGATTACCCTGATCTACGATTGAGTGAGGAAGTTGTAAATGGTCTAGGGGCATATCATCCAAGAGTTCGGGTCTATTAGATATCCACTTACGAAGCTCATACCCACCAGCGGCCATGATCCCTTCAAGCTCTGATTTTAAGGCCCGTGCAGAAGAAATACACGCTGCTCCACTAAGACAGTCATCAACGTAAATATCCCTTTCAATAACTTCAGCAGCTCGGGGAAAGTTCAACCGCTCTTGTTCTGCGAGTTCAAGAAGGACCCGAATCGCAATGTAAGGACTAGAGCGAAGGCCATACGTATTGGTGTTAAGCTCGTATGTGAGGAGAGGATGAGAAGGGTCCTCGCGCCAAAGTACCAGTTGGTACCTTCTATCCTCGGGGTGTACCCAGGTCATGCGGAACATCATACGAATGTCGGCGACAAACACTACTTCGTGCATACGGAAATTCGTAAGGATATGGGAGATATCTCGCTGAAGTTTAGGGCCAGTGTGTAAACATTGATTTAAGGACACTTTATTGGATGTCGGGCTACTCCCATCGAAAACAACTCGTATTTTACCACCAGCGCTCTTAAAAACTCCATGGTGGGGAATGAAATAATGTTCCCGGGTGGGATCATATGACGAAAGGGACATGTGATTCAACTCAATATATTCACGCATAAAGGATATGTATTTTTCACGAAAATGAGGATTACCTTGCAAACGCCTTTCAAGGCTTCCAAATCGCTTAACGGCATTGGCCTTAGAATCACCGAGGAGTGGACGATCTTGTAAAAAGGGGAGCCTAATCATAAAACGTCCATCATTCTCACGAGTGGTGGTTGCTTTGAAGAATGTCTCACATTCTAAGTCCAAAGGGTTTGAATTAGACAGCTGGGGGGCCTCTTCAATCTTCCAGAACCTTTCCACTATTTGGGACAATGAGACTCCAGTCATAGGAGGTTCCATTTCAGAAAGACGTCCAGGAACAGGGCCTGACAAGACGAACCCAAAGATTGTCAATATGGCAGTAAGGCCATCAGGTAAAACAAACAACTCAGGCTTCAACAGGCGGCCAATGATGTCAGCTCCAAGTAGTACACTTATAGGACCAGGTTTATGGAACAGGGGGTCAGCAAGTGGTAGATGCTTGGTAGGGGTAACAACACTTTTAGGTACATCTACTTCCGGGAGGGACCCAGCAATCACGTCGACAACTATGGCGGTAGTCGATATCACAGGTAGGGTAGAATTGACAGGTTTAAAAGAAAGGGATACAGTTCCATGGGAATGGACTGACTGTATATTACCTATTCCACGAACGGGCACATGTGAAGGAGTGATAGGTAAGTTCATTTGGTCCGTAACAAACTCTGTAGTAAGGAGGCAGCCTTGGGCGCCGGTATCTAATAAGGCACGGGCTTCTGCGTAATATCCAGACGAAGTTTTAACGTGAATTAAGGCCGTAGGTAAAAGAACAAGAGAATTGCGTGATACTGAAGTAAGGGCAGGTATAGGAGGGCTATCTAGTCAGAATTGTGAAGAATCGTTTGGCTTTGAATGGAAGGCACGTTCATCCTGAGATCTTGGAGGAGGAGCGTGATAAACACGATCACTATTTGGTACAGGCGAAAATCGCCCGCCCGAACGCGGGGGTGAAGCTCTGTGGGAATTACGAGGTGAAAAGCTGTTATAGGCTCTAGTGCGTGGGAAAGTACGTTCCGTCAGGTCACGCGGCGGGGACGTCCTCGGCGAGTTTGAAGGTAAGGCTGCGAAGTCGCGGTAGGAGCGTTCATGCTGATGCTTCACGGGGGCGTCATCGGCATAACACAGCAACGTATGATGACTAGAACGACGGCAGGTATTGCAGCGATAATCTCGCTTGCATTGAGAGATGGAGTGTTTATCTAGGCATCGATAACACAAACGGGCCTCTTTAACTACATTGACACGTTGACGTGTAGGAAGGCGAACAAACTCGGGGCATTCGCGTACGTAATGCGACGTACTATTACACACGTGACACTTCGGTGTGGGTGCAAACGTAACAAATGTCTTCGTAGGAGGCGGAGACCGCGCGTTAGATTTCGGGAATCGAGTGGAGCTCGTACTAAGTGAGGCAGTAGTGTCGACGACCGAAGCACTACCTACATTGTCGTGATGCCTACATTCATCCTCTAAGAAGGTAATAAGTTGATCAAAGGTTGGAAGTTTATTAGGGTCATCACCAAAACGACGCTCAAAACGGGATTTTAATTCAGAAGGCAACTTCGCAAGGCATAGGTGTACCAGTAAATATGACCAATGATTAACAGGCAGGTCTAATCGTTCTAAACAACGGTAAGTTGAGAGAAGAGGGTTAAGAAACGATACACGTAAGCCGGACAACTTAGGTGAAATATTAGGTAGCATCATTATCTGCGCGATATGCGTATCTGCCAGGACGCGAAGGTTGTGATACCTACGCTTGAGAAGGTCACGAGCCACAGTATAATTGCCCGCTTCAATCTTAAGGTGCTGAATCAACCTACGGGGCTCATCAGACAAGGCACCGACTAGGTAATGAAGCTTTAAGGTAGGGGTCAAAGTCGGCTGGTTGTCGACCACACTATCAAACTGGTCTATAAAACTAATCCATCCGTCGGGACGGCCGTCAAATCTAGGTATAGGTAGGTCAGGTAATTTACTAGCCGGAGTGTCAACAATCATGGACTTATTTTCCTTCAAGGGGGTACTAGTACGGGGAGACTCGAACTGGTGGGGTTTCATTTCCTCCAATCTTATTTTAAGGTCATCTACCTTGTCCCTCACAACGCGCATCTCGGTTTTAATTTGAACATATTCTTGTTCATAAATAGCAGGGTCAAGGTTTCCTAACAACTTAGAACAGGCAGCTCTAAACTTATCACACATAAGCGGGAGGTCAGAAAGACGCGCACGCATGCGATTAACGGAAAATGTCTCAAGGACGCGATGGGAATCATCAACCCAATCACTCACATAACGAATTTCACCTATAGCCTCATGGTATTCAGCCGTGTCCGTGTAAAGTAGGGCCCTCACGGTCTCGTTCAGAATCAGGCATGTTTGAAGTAGGTATATGTACTTACTTACACTAAAATCAATGGTAATTAATCAACACGTAATTTTCAAAAAGGCAAAGGAATGCAGGACGGCTCGGTGAAGGTGTAATGAATAAAATAGGTAAGGAATAATCGTAACTCGTAAATAGCTCGTATAAACACACACGTGGCGGAGGGACGGCGAACGTTATCAATAGCACAACAATAGGCAGGAATGCAAGTAATTAAAATGCGCTCGCGCACCCCGTAACACAATGATGAATTTGGATATTTATTTATTTATCGTCATTATGTAACTACTAGAAATGAATGGAACTAAAATGGCTACCGCGTGCAAAGGGGGAATGCAGATTTCACAATAATTACTAAGATAGAATGAGACGTTTTATGTAAAGGGTGGAAGCTTATTAATTACGTTAATTTTAAAATTATTATTAAGGCAAAGGTCCAAAATAAACTACGCTCTGCTACCAAAAGATGTTCGAGATCGGCAGTGGATTCAACGTGGTAGGCAAAAATATAAAGGAGGTTTTGTCTGTCAGGACTCACCTATTATTCGCCAGTAGATGGTTTCCAGGTTGCAGGTGATCACCGAGGACACAGGCACAGTCACACAGGTCTTCAGATAAGTTTAAGGGAAAACACACGCGAAAATTGAGCCCTGGTAGGTCAGTTCAGTGTCATGGGAACAACGTCTCGAAAGCAACCACTTTACGGGGTTCTCATACAAGCAAAAAATAGGTAAGTACTCAAAATGATGTGCGTAGGAGCGCGCGCCGCAAGATTAGGATGGCAACACAGGTTTCAATCAAATTATTGTAATGAACACCTATAATACAGGGTGAAATATTACTATTCAACTTCGCTTCGATTCCCAGAGAATGGCAAGCGCTATCAAATATTTTCAAAAGAATATTAGAATGCAGCTTATCTTAACACGTTCCGGGACACTATTCCAGACACAATAGATGTTTTATTGTTTTCACGCCTGTATTCACTGTCCCGGAACGTGTTAAAATTAAAATATTCCATAGTGTATGTAAAGAGTAAAAGTGAGTTCTAGGTATGTGGTACTGAATGGCTCTTTGATATTAAATACAATGTTTGATATGTACTACCCGTTACATTACAACAAATTATAAATTTAATTTAATCACACACACCCTGTATATAACATACCTGTTAGAAAACGTCCTGATTCGCTCCTTCGCCAATATAACTGTCTCGCTCTGATCTTCGAGCCTTGGTTCGGGGTCGTATGCGAAGTTCTCAGGGATGGCTAGCGGGGCCTGTGATGAAAATAACATTGAAAAAATATTTATATAAAACTAGCGGTCCCAGCGAACTTCGTTTCGCCCCCGGTCCCGTTTTATGGGAATTTTCTTTGCTACAAACCTCACGGAGTCCGAGACCTATCCAACGAATGCAAAACCGTGGAAATCGGTTCGTGCGTTCTGGAGTTATAGCGTCAGGAAGGAAAACCCGACTTATTTTTATTATAGTAGATTGCAAACAAGAACTTAAAAGACATGTATCATTCTGAGTTTGGCGCACAGGTGTAACTTCTTAGGGCATATTAGTTTAGTTTCTCAGAGTTTTTTAAATCCTTTGTACTATCTTTATACGATTAATGTCTGTTTATGTTACCAATAAAAATAAAATAAAATTCACAATTTGCGATAGTGACACCAAATTATATAGGACGTCCACCGACAAGATGGACAGACGACCTTGTAAATATCGCAAGATCACACTGAACACAGACCGCTCATAAGGGACCATCCATAAAGTACGTCACACGAATTTCATGATTTTTTGAGCCCCCCTCCCGTCCTTGTCACAGGTGGTCACATTTCTGAGACCCCCTCCTCCCTAGTGTGACGTCACATGTTTTGCAATTTCACATCGAAAAATTATTAAATTAAAACAGCAGTTCCGAATTTAGTTTTATTTCCATTTAAATTAAGTACTTTTTTTATGAAATCAACATCATATCAAATATTTGAAACAAAGAAGAAGAAACCGTATTGTCCTAAAGATAGAGTTGGAAATATTTTTTAGCTTATAATTAATATTTCAAATTACGTGATTACCACCTCTAGATATAATAGATTTTGAAATGTGATGTCACGAAACTTAGTACCCCTCCCACCCCTTGTCACACTATGTCACACTTTGTCGACCCCCCCCCTCCCCCCTTTACGTGTGACGTAGTTTATGGATGACCCCTAACCGGTCGCTATGTAAAACCGTGGGGGAGGCCTATGTTCAGCAGTGGACGTCCTTTAGCTGATAATGATGATGATAATGACGCCATATTTGTTTGGTGGCGCTACGGTGGAAAAATACTGAACTAAATTTGAATCATTTGGCTGAATCAAGGTCAGTCCTCTTCAAAGTACCAACTTTTAATACGCCAAGTTAAACGTGGAGTATTTTTAGTGGAATCGAAAAGCCTAGCCATTTAATTTGATTGCGGCGTTTAGTAACTGGCTATTCAATTAGCTGGCTCATTTAACCCGATGGCTGGAACATACATAATAAATAAATAAATAAATATGCACCAGACAACACACCAATTGTCTGGTTTCGTGGGAAGGTATTTTCTTCCTTGTGTTATGAAGTACCAGACAACGAGTATGACGGGGGCGTCTCCCATAAATACTTAAATACATATAACATCTATGACAAAGGTACAAATGTTCGTGCTCATCACACAAATATACGTATACATACATACATATGTATGTAATGTAATTTATTCTGGACATTATTTAATTTGAATGATTTTCATCCGATTTTGACTTTTTATTTGAATTCGGAACTGATAATATAAAAATTTAAATGTGACTTTAAATGTTACAATTACAAACAATTTGCATGCCATAATTTTTGGTAAAATGTGAGGACTTGTTTTTGTACCTGTACCTACCACCTATTGCAACCATGTTTTGAGCAAATAAATATTACATTTCATTTCAAACATTTGCCCCCTGCGGGATTCGAACCCGCGGCCGGCGTAATAGTCGAAGCGCTAACCGATACACCAAACGCGTCGTCAAGATACATACCGAACTCTTAGACAGCAATGATCTCCTGAATGGCGCAGCATCAACCTTCGGCTGTGAGGTAGTTTGTGTCAGCAATTCATAGGGATGCCCCGATTCTACTACTCGGCCCCTGAGAAATAAATAAATAATTATTGATTTGTGTTTTATAGCGCTTAATGGTTTTCATAACGGTTAAGCGCGTTATAAACTGATTATAAAAAAACACAATTACTGTAGTTGATTTTTGTTTTTATACCCCCTTATTCATAATAACTAACAGTCTAATAAACCTATTTTAGCTACTACACTGTTTTGTCACTTTCTGTCAAATGATGACAGCGCCAAGAAAGAATGAGACAAAACAGTGTAATAGTTAAAACAGGTTTATTAGACTGTTTGCGTTATTATGAATAAGGGGGATAGTGTTTTGTCACTATACAAACTTAATAATATAAATTGCACTTGTAAAAAGCAACCGTGACTCTGTGACAGACGAGGAATCGAACCTTGTGTCTTACGCTATCCGGGCGTATGCCTTTTCATAACGGGGCTGGGCGGGACGGGGCCGGGGCGGGATGGGGCCGGGGCGGGACGGTGCTGGGGGCGAAAAAAAGTTCGCCGGGATCGCTAGTAAATAAATAAATAAGAAACCAATACATACTTGTCCATCACAATGACGCGGTCGTAGTCCATGACAGTGTTCAATCTGTGGGCGATGGTCAGCACAGTCGAGTCCGCGAACTTGGTGCGAATCGTGGTTTGAATGTGCTTGTCCGTTCTGAAAAAGATTAGGAGTTGTTTAGGAGATGTTTTAGTAACATTTTGGTAAAGGTTATCAGGAAGATTATTTTTTTTTAAATTTGAAATGGGTTCGCTCTTGTCTCCAGGCTAGACCAGTGGTATAGACAGAGACGACGATGGAGCAAGCTCACCCAGAAAATGCCTGTTCACTCTAACTTTGAACATTTTAGGGTTATAATCCATTGGAAACACTGATGCGGGTAGAGAGTTCCACATTTTTGCTGTGCGCATTATAAAAGTTGACGAAAAGCGCTTAGTTCTAATCAGTGGAATGTCAACTAGATATCGCTGTAAGCAATAAGACCGCCTAAAGTATGTAAATAGTTTTGTGGGAGTACTGTGTATCTGTAAAACGCTGTTTGTATAATAAATAAATTAATAAATGAAAAAATATATATATGAGCAGGATGGTTATTTTTAACCGACTTAAAAAAATAGCTTCTTAGTTTAATCTGTATGTTTGTATGCATGTAGATGTGTTAGTTCGCGATAACCTCGCGTTTTGTTGAATTGATTTTGTGGCTTTTCATAAAAGTATTTTTGGTATTGACATTAGATGTTTTTTTTATCGTTAAGAGATGGCGCTCTCGTACCTTTGGGAATATAGCAGAGGATAACTGTTTTCCGCTAACGTAATTAAAATGCAAATAATTGGTTGTTGTGTCTGCCTAACCTTACCAACTACACAAAAAGAGAGTTATTGTGTGTTTGACGTGTTTGCGTGTATGTACACATTGCATATGTGACAGTTTGTGGCATCGTAGCTCCTAAACGAATGGATTGATTTTGACGCGGTTTTTTCTAATTTAAACCTGCTGTGACGAGCTGGCGCTGCCCGGAGCAATGTATGTTACACACTCATTCGGTACAATGTATGTTACACACTCACTCGGTACAATGTATGTTACACACTCACTCGGTACAATGTATGTTACACACTCACTCGGTATCAACGTTGGCGGTGGCCTCGTCCAGCACGAGCACGGCGCAGCCCGCCAGCGCGGCGCGCGCCAGGCAGACGAGCTGGCGCTGCCCGGAGCAATGTATGTTACACACTCACTCGGTACAATGTATGTTACACACTCACTCGGTACAATGTATGTTACACACTCACTCGGTATCAACATTGGCGGTGGCCTCGTCCAGCACGAGCACGGCGCAGCCCGCCAGCGCGGCGCGCGCCAGGCAGACGAGCTGGCGCTGCCCGGAGCAATGTATGTTACACACTCACTCGGTACAATGTATGTTACACACTCACTCGGTACAATGTATGTTACACACTCACTCGGTACAATGTATGTTACACACTCACTCGGTATCAACATTGGCGGTGGCCTCGTCCAGCACGAGCACGGCGCAGCCCGCCAGCGCGGCGCGCGCCAGGCAGACGAGCTGGCGCTGCCCGGAGCAATGTATGTTACACACTCACTCGGTACAATGTATGTTACACACTCACTCGGTACAATGTATGTTACACACTCACTCGGTACAATGTATGTTACACACTCACTCGGTATCAACATTGGCGGTGGCCTCGTCCAGCACGAGCACGGCGCAGCCCGCCAGCGCGGCGCGCGCCAGGCAGACGAGCTGGCGCTGCCCGGAGCAATGTATGTTACACACTCACTCGGTACAATGTATGTTACACACTCACTCGGTACAATGTATGTTACACACTCACTCGGTACAATGTATGTTACACACTCACTCGGTACAATGTATGTTACACACTCACTCGGTACAATGTATGTTACACACTCACTCGGTACAATGTATGTTACACACTCACTCGGTATCAACATTGGCGGTGGCCTCGTCCAGCACGAGCACGGCGCAGCCCGCCAGCGCGGCGCGCGCCAGGCAGACGAGCTGGCGCTGCCCGGAGCAATGTATGTTACACACTCACTCGGTACAATGTATGTTACACACTCACTCGGTACAATGTATGTTACACACTCACTCGGTACAATGTATGTTACACACTCACTCGGTATCAACGTTGGCGGTGGCCTCGTCCAGCACGAGCACGGCGCAGCCCGCCAGCGCGGCGCGCGCCAGGCAGACGAGCTGGCGCTGCCCGGAGCAATGTATGTTACACACTCACTCGGTACAATGTATGTTACACACTCACTCGGTACAATGTATGTTACACACTCACTCGGTATCAACGTTGGCGGTGGCCTCGTCCAGCACGAGCACGGCGCAGCCCGCCAGCGCGGCGCGCGCCAGGCAGACGAGCTGGCGCTGCCCGGAGCAATGTATGTTACACACTCACTCGGTACAATGTATGTTACACACTCACTCGGTATCAACATTGGCGGTGGCCTCGTCCAGCACGAGCACGGCGCAGCCCGCCAGCGCGGCGCGCGCCAGGCAGACGAGCTGGCGCTGCCCGGAGCAATGTATGTTACACACTCACTCGGTACAATGTATGTTACACACTCACTCGGTACAATGTATGTTACACACTCACTCGGTATCAACGTTGGCGGTGGCCTCGTCCAGCACGAGCACGGCGCAGCCCGCCAGCGCGGCGCGCGCCAGGCAGACGAGCTGGCGCTGCCCGAAGCAATGTATGTTACACACTCACTCGGTACAATGTATGTTACACACTCACTCGGTACAATGTATGTTACACACTCACTCGGTATCAACGTTGGCGGTGGCCTCGTCCAGCACGAGCACGGCGCAGCCCGCCAGCGCGGCGCGCGCCAGGCAGACGAGCTGGCGCTGCCCGGAGCAATGTATGTTACACACTCACTCGGTACAATGTATGTTACACACTCACTCGGTATCAACATTGGCGGTGGCCTCGTCCAGCACGAGCACGGCGCAGCCCGCCAGCGCGGCGCGCGCCAGGCAGACGAGCTGGCGCTGCCCGGAGCAATGTATGTTACACACTCACTCGGTACAATGTATGTTACACACTCACTCGGTACAATGTATGTTACACACTCACTCGGTATCAACATTGGCGGTGGCCTCGTCCAGCACGAGCACGGCGCAGCCCGCCAGCGCGGCGCGCGCCAGGCAGACGAGCTGGCGCTGCCCGGAGCAATGTATGTTACACACTCACTCGGTACAATGTATGTTACACACTCACTCGGTACAATGTATGTTACACACTCACTCGGTACAATGTATGTTACACACTCACTCGGTATCAACATTGGCGGTGGCCTCGTCCAGCACGAGCACGGCGCAGCCCGCCAGCGCGGCGCGCGCCAGGCAGACGAGCTGGCGCTGCCCGGAGCAATGTATGTTACACACTCACTCGGTACAATGTATGTTACACACTCACTCGGTACAATGTATGTTACACACTCACTCGGTACAATGTATGTTACACACTCACTCGGTATCAACATTGGCGGTGGCCTCGTCCAGCACGAGCACGGCGCAGCCCGCCAGCGCGGCGCGCGCCAGGCAGACGAGCTGGCGCTGCCCGGAGCAATGTATGTTACACACTCACTCGGTACAATGTATGTTACACACTCACTCGGTACAATGTATGTTACACACTCACTCGGTATCAACATTGGCGGTGGCCTCGTCCAGCACGAGCACGGCGCAGCCCGCCAGCGCGGCGCGCGCCAGGCAGACGAGCTGGCGCTGCCCGGAGCAATGTATGTTACACACTCACTCGGTACAATGTATGTTACACACTCACTCGGTACAATGTATGTTACACACTCACTCGGTACAATGTATGTTACACACTCACTCGGTACAATGTATGTTACACACTCACTCGGTATCAACATTGGCGGTGGCCTCGTCCAGCACGAGCACGGCGCAGCCCGCCAGCGCGGCGCGCGCCAGGCAGACGAGCTGGCGCTGCCCGGAGCAATGTATGTTACACACTCACTCGGTACAATGTATGTTACACACTCACTCGGTACAATGTATGTTACACACTCACTCGGTACAATGTATGTTACACACTCACTCGGTACAATGTATGTTACACACTCACTCGGTATCAACATTGGCGGTGGCCTCGTCCAGCACGAGCACGGCGCAGCCCGCCAGCGCGGCGCGCGCCAGGCAGACGAGCTGGCGCTGCCCGGAGCAATGTATGTTACACACTCACTCGGTACAATGTATGTTACACACTCACTCGGTACAATGTATGTTACACACTCACTCGGTATCAACATTGGCGGTGGCCTCGTCCAGCACGAGCACGGCGCAGCCCGCCAGCGCGGCGCGCGCCAGGCAGACGAGCTGGCGCTGCCCGGAGCAATGTATGTTACACACTCACTCGGTACAATGTATGTTACACACTCACTCGGTACAATGTATGTTACACACTCACTCGGTACAATGTATGTTACACACTCACTCGGTATCAACATTGGCGGTGGCCTCGTCCAGCACGAGCACGGCGCAGCCCGCCAGCGCGGCGCGCGCCAGGCAGACGAGCTGGCGCTGCCCGGAGCAATGTATGTTACACACTCACTCGGTACAATGTATGTTACACACTCACTCGGTACAATGTATGTTACACACTCACTCGGTATCAACATTGGCGGTGGCCTCGTCCAGCACGAGCACGGCGCAGCCCGCCAGCGCGGCGCGCGCCAGGCAGACGAGCTGGCGCTGCCCGGAGCAATGTATGTTACACACTCACTCGGTACAATGTATGTTACACACTCACTCGGTACAATGTATGTTACACACTCACTCGGTACAATGTATGTTACACACTCACTCGGTATCAACGTTGGCGGTGGCCTCGTCCAGCACGAGCACGGCGCAGCCCGCCAGCGCGGCGCGCGCCAGGCAGACGAGCTGGCGCTGCCCGGAGCAATGTATGTTACACACTCACTCGGTACAATGTATGTTACACACTCACTCGGTATCAACATTGGCGGTGGCCTCGTCCAGCACGAGCACGGCGCAGCCCGCCAGCGCGGCGCGCGCCAGGCAGACGAGCTGGCGCTGCCCGGAGCAATGTATGTTACACACTCACTCGGTACAATGTATGTTACACACTCACTCGGTACAATGTATGTTACACACTCACTCGGTATCAACGTTGGCGGTGGCCTCGTCCAGCACGAGCACGGCGCAGCCCGCCAGCGCGGCGCGCGCCAGGCAGACGAGCTGGCGCTGCCCGAAGCAATGTATGTTACACACTCACTCGGTACAATGTATGTTACACACTCACTCGGTACAATGTATGTTACACACTCACTCGGTATCAACGTTGGCGGTGGCCTCGTCCAGCACGAGCACGGCGCAGCCCGCCAGCGCGGCGCGCGCCAGGCAGACGAGCTGGCGCTGCCCGGAGCAATGTATGTTACACACTCACTCGGTACAATGTATGTTACACACTCACTCGGTATCAACATTGGCGGTGGCCTCGTCCAGCACGAGCACGGCGCAGCCCGCCAGCGCGGCGCGCGCCAGGCAGACGAGCTGGCGCTGCCCGGAGCAATGTATGTTACACACTCACTCGGTACAATGTATGTTACACACTCACTCGGTACAATGTATGTTACACACTCACTCGGTATCAACATTGGCGGTGGCCTCGTCCAGCACGAGCACGGCGCAGCCCGCCAGCGCGGCGCGCGCCAGGCAGACGAGCTGGCGCTGCCCGGAGCAATGTATGTTACACACTCACTCGGTACAATGTATGTTACACACTCACTCGGTACAATGTATGTTACACACTCACTCGGTACAATGTATGTTACACACTCACTCGGTATCAACATTGGCGGTGGCCTCGTCCAGCACGAGCACGGCACAGCCCGCCAGCGCGGCGCGCGCCAGGCAGACGAGCTGGCGCTGCCCGGAGCAATGTATGTTACACACTCACTCGGTACAATGTATGTTACACACTCACTCGGTACAATGTATGTTACACACTCACTCGGTACAATGTATGTTACACACTCACTCGGTATCAACATTGGCGGTGGCCTCGTCCAGCACGAGCACGGCGCAGCCCGCCAGCGCGGCGCGCGCCAGGCAGACGAGCTGGCGCTGCCCGGAGCAATGTATGTTACACACTCACTCGGTACAATGTATGTTACACACTCACTCGGTACAATGTATGTTACACACTCACTCGGTACAATGTATGTTACACACTCACTCGGTATCAACATTGGCGGTGGCCTCGTCCAGCACGAGCACGGCGCAGCCCGCCAGCGCGGCGCGCGCCAGGCAGACGAGCTGGCGCTGCCCGGAGCAATGTATGTTACACACTCACTCGGTACAATGTATGTTACACACTCACTCGGTACAATGTATGTTACACACTCACTCGGTACAATGTATGTTACACACTCACTCGGTATCAACATTGGCGGTGGCCTCGTCCAGCACGAGCACGGCGCAGCCCGCCAGCGCGGCGCGCGCCAGGCAGACGAGCTGGCGCTGCCCGGAGCAATGTATGTTACACACTCACTCGGTACAATGTATGTTACACACTCACTCGGTACAATGTATGTTACACACTCACTCGGTACAATGTATGTTACACACTCACTCGGTATCAACATTGGCGGTGGCCTCGTCCAGCACGAGCACGGCGCAGCCCGCCAGCGCGGCGCGCGCCAGGCAGACGAGCTGGCGCTGCCCGGAGCAATGTATGTTACACACTCACTCGGTACAATGTATGTTACACACTCACTCGGTACAATGTATGTTACACACTCACTCGGTATCAACATTGGCGGTGGCCTCGTCCAGCACGAGCACGGCGCAGCCCGCCAGCGCGGCGCGCGCCAGGCAGACGAGCTGGCGCTGCCCGGAGCAATGTATGTTACACACTCACTCGGTACAATGTATGTTACACACTCACTCGGTACAATGTATGTTACACACTCACTCGGTACAATGTATGTTACACACTCACTCGGTACAATGTATGTTACACACTCACTCGGTATCAACATTGGCGGTGGCCTCGTCCAGCACGAGCACGGCGCAGCCCGCCAGCGCGGCGCGCGCCAGGCAGACGAGCTGGCGCTGCCCGGAGCAATGTATGTTACACACTCACTCGGTACAATGTATGTTACACACTCACTCGGTACAATGTATGTTACACACTCACTCGGTACAATGTATGTTACACACTCACTCGGTACAATGTATGTTACACACTCACTCGGTATCAACATTGGCGGTGGCCTCGTCCAGCACGAGCACGGCGCAGCCCGCCAGCGCGGCGCGCGCCAGGCAGACGAGCTGGCGCTGCCCGGAGCAATGTATGTTACACACTCACTCGGTACAATGTATGTTACACACTCACTCGGTACAATGTATGTTACACACTCACTCGGTATCAACATTGGCGGTGGCCTCGTCCAGCACGAGCACGGCGCAGCCCGCCAGCGCGGCGCGCGCCAGGCAGACGAGCTGGCGCTGCCCGGAGCAATGTATGTTACACACTCACTCGGTACAATGTATGTTACACACTCACTCGGTACAATGTATGTTACACACTCACTCGGTACAATGTATGTTACACACTCACTCGGTATCAACATTGGCGGTGGCCTCGTCCAGCACGAGCACGGCGCAGCCCGCCAGCGCGGCGCGCGCCAGGCAGACGAGCTGGCGCTGCCCGGAGCAATGTATGTTACACACTCACTCGGTACAATGTATGTTACACACTCACTCGGTATCAACGTTGGCGGTGGCCTCGTCCAGCACGAGCACGGCGCAGCCCGCCAGCGCGGCGCGCGCCAGGCAAACGAGCTGGCGCTGCCCGGAGCAATGTATGTTACACACTCACTCGGTACAATGTATGTTACACACTCACTCGGTATCAACGTTGGCGGTGGCCTCGTCCAGCACGAGCACGGCGCAGCCCGCCAGCGCGGCGCGCGCCAGGCAGACGAGCTGGCGCTGCCCGGAGCAATGTATGTTACACACTCACTCGGTACAATGTATGTTACACACTCACTCGGTACAATGTATGTTACACACTCACTCGGTACAATGTATGTTACACACTCACTCGGTATCAACGTTGGCGGTGGCCTCGTCCAGCACGAGCACGGCGCAGCCCGCCAGCGCGGCGCGCGCCAGGCAGACGAGCTGGCGCTGCCCGGAGCAATGTATGTTACACACTCACTCGGTACAATGTATGTTACACACTCACTCGGTACAATGTATGTTACACACTCACTCGGTACAATGTATGTTACACACTCACTCGGTATCAACATTGGCGGTGGCCTCGTCCAGCACGAGCACGGCGCAGCCCGCCAGCGCGGCGCGCGCCAGGCAGACGAGCTGGCGCTGCCCGGAGCAATGTATGTTACACACTCACTCGGTACAATGTATGTTACACACTCACTCGGTACAATGTATGTTACACACTCACTCGGTACAATGTATGTTACACACTCACTCGGTATCAACGTTGGCGGTGGCCTCGTCCAGCACGAGCACGGCGCAGCCCGCCAGCGCGGCGCGCGCCAGGCAGACGAGCTGGCGCTGCCCGGAGGACAGGTTGCCGCCGCCGTCGCCCACCTTCGTGGACAGCCCCGCCGGCATGTGGCCCACCATCTCGCGGAGTTCCACCTGCCGATAGATACACGGTTAGAAATCTGCCACGCTTTTTTTCAAACGATGGACTGTTTCGAATGATTAGCATCGTGTTATTTAAGCTGGTATTTATCGTATCGATCCATCGGTACCGGTTTCCCGAGCCTGAGTCGTCACATGATTAAAAATATACGCGTCAAGGTCAAGTGTCAGTCTAGGAAAGCCGAGTGCGTGTTATTTTAATACATTTTAGTTTATTAATTGCGTAATATTATCAGTTTCATATTGATTTAGATATTAAAAGAAAGCTAATTAAAAGTGTTAAACGCCATAATCCTAAGCAAGTTTTTGAAGTGACTGACACATTTCTCTTAGTACATGTTTTACACCACAGGCTATAAAATTCTGATATTTGAATGAGCATTTTTCTCCCATCGTTTTACAGCTCTCACTAGATGGCGTTAGGGTCACTTTAGGAACATTTTTTTTCACGATGGCGGAAAACCATAAACAAAGAAAAAAAGTGCGTAATTAAATATTGTAAAATGTGTGACTTACGGATTAATTAGGGTACTTATTTTTTGGCATTATTATGTCCTTTAGGTACTAAAGGTTTACATTAATATTGTTTTACTGTTTAATATTTACGTTGGCAAAAAGCAATTACCCTCCGATGTAAAACTTAAATGAAGTTTAAAAAGTTAGTTCCTAAAGTGACGCTAGCGCCATCTCTCGATGATATAAACATCTCATGACAAGAAAACTGCTCATTAGATTTTACAAAAATATTACAAAACGATGCTTTTTTTAGGGTTTTTAGGTGACCCTAAAATATTTTTGCCTATAAGGCCATTGATTTAGATAGCTCAATCATTTGTGTGTTGACAAAATAAAACAGATTTTGAAAATGTCACCATTCGTGGACATGGTATGATTCTTTGTAAGCGAAGACATAATTTTCGAAAAAAAATAATAATTTGGGGTATCACGAAAACGGTGAGAATTTTACAAGATTACAAGATTAACCTTAATTTTGGTGACATCCTATATACTTACTGAAGATCCATCATGGCGGCAGGATTCAGCTGATATATTTTGAATCCGTTAAAATCTCAACAATCCTAATCGTTTTTTTCGATTCAATCCTTTTATCTTAACAATCAGTGACCTATTTATTTAAAACGACTAATATTTCACGTAATTTCACATTACAAACTTGATATTTTACCTGATCTAAAGCCTGGTATATTTGCGCATCCGTATATTTTTCTTCCGGGTCTAGATTTTCTCTCAATGTGGCTGCGAATAAAGCAGGCCGTTGTGGTAACGCGCAGAGTCGAGCCCGCCAATGTCTGAGACCTGCTTCGTCCGCTGTCACACCATCCACTTTTATGGAGCCAGTCACGTTACTCAGCCTAGAAGAGAAGGGTTTTATGTTTATTAGGGTTCCGTAGCCGAATGGCAAAAAACGGAACCCTTATAGTTTCGTCAAGTCTGTCTGTCTGTCTGTCTATCCGTCCGTATGTCACAGCCACTTTATTCTGAAACTATAAGCATCACATAGCTGAAACTTGGTAGGTAGGTGTCTTTTGTTTACCGCTTTCCGATTCAGATACAAAAAGTAAGAAAAAAATAATATTTAAGAGGGGGCTCCCATACATGAAACTAAAACCTATTTTTTTTTTTTTACTCAAACCTATGCTTGTGGGGTGTCTATGGATAGGTCTTTTAAAATAATGTTGAGGTTTCTAAAACAATTTTTTCTAAAAGTGTAAGGTTTGAGATATAGACGCTTCCAAAGTGGTAAAATGGGCGTCCCCCCCCCCTCTAACTTTTGAACTAAGAAAGGGAAAATTTTGAAAAAAATATATGATGTAGATCTTAACAAAAACTTGCAACGAAAATTGGTTTGAAGGAGATCGAACCAGTAGTTGAGACATTGCACATTTTTATCAACCGCAAATATAACTTTGTCTTTCATACAAACACTATGAAAAACAAAGTTATTTTTGCTGTCGCAATATATTGTGATGTTTTCGTTAAGTGTAAGTAAGTGGACCCTGAATTCAGTTAAGGGTGGCACGGAACCCTCAGTGCGCGGGTCCGACACGCACTTAACCGGTTTTTTACTTTGAAAATAGTAGAGTATAATAGAAGTAATAGAGTATCAATTGGACCTGTACCTTTACTCTGCAATACAATGTTGTGTTTCCCAATCTAGCCGTCCTTGTCGCTCATACTAGTATGGCCTTGCGAGGGAAAGATATGGCGGTATTATAAAATCTTGGCAAAGTCTGAAGAGTACGGCGGCTGATTTGACTCACATATGCATCCCTTCATCATAATAAGAATTCAAGCACTTCCACCTAACTCAATAACGCAAAATAATTAGGACAAGATGGCGTATAGAGGTGGAGTTTTTTTTAAATCCACTAAAATCTCGAAAATATCCAAACATTATATTGATTTTATCTTTGAATTAAGAAAATCAGATATCTATTAACCTTAAACCAGTTGTATTTTCGGTTATTTTGTGGTAAAAGTATAGTTATTTCATACCTAAAGAAAGCGTTTACCAGCGAACTCTTCCCAGCGCCGGTTCTGCCAATCACAGCCACCTTTTCCGCGGGTCGGACAGAGAAGTTTACGCCTTAGATTAGATAGTGCTTATTTGTTGTGTCTGTCTTACAGTCACTCATTTACATCTCTACATCTCCCTTCCTCATCGTATAAAGAATTCGATCACTACCAGCTAACTTAAGAACACATAATAATTAGGAAAAGATGGCGTGCCTGCCAAAGTAGAGGTTTTTTTAATCCACTAAAATCTCGATAATCTTCGCACATTTTATTGATTTTAATTCTGAATTAAGAAGAGCAAATATCTATCCACCTAAAACTAGTTGTATTTTCGGTTATTTTAAGGTAAAAGTATAGTTATTTCATACCTAAACAAAGCGTTTATCAGCGAACTCTTCCCAGCGCCGGTTCTGCCGACCACAGCCACCTTCTCCGCGGGTCGTACAGAGAAGTTAACGCCTCTGATCGCGTAGACCGGTTCTTCTTTCACCAGTTCAATGTCTTTCACTTCTTTTTTTGGCGGTTTTTCGTATTCTAGGGAGACGTCTTCGAATACTATTTCACCTGTAAAGTTATAAGCGTTGATTTTTTTTGCAGGAAGGTAATTATCTCTATACAGTGTAACAAAAGGCTTAAGGTAGCCTTAAACTTCGATATCAGTACATCAAACCAAATCGTATATTACAAAAAATATCGCTGGGAAACTATTTTTCTTTATTTATTAGCTGCAATGTATGCGCTCATAAAACATTTACATGTTTAAAATTCCCTCAAATGTGTGTTTACACTCAGCACCTAGCAAGAGTTCCCGCTGAAAATCAGTGTCGTGGCATGCTTACCATCTGCTGTCACGACTTATACTGAGGGGGGACCTTTTTGGCACACCTTGAGGCTTTATGTTTTTGTGCCATCAATTTTTTTATTATTTTTGTCCTTGCTATTTTTTATTCTATCACCTCTTGTGTGTCAAATAAATAAATCATTCATTCATTCATTGATAAAAGATTTCAATGTAAATATATTTGAAAAAAAAAGCATTAACTTTAACCGTTTTCATATCAGTAACGCGTCATTTTCCAGGTACGAGTATGGTGACATTAAAGAGAATGATCGTACAAATTAGTAGAATACGTGGTTTTCAGCTTCGTTAAGCCTTTTATTTCATACTGTATACTCATAACATGTAATGTTACGAACCAAAAGTTTAGATGCAACCAAAAGATTACCTTTTGACGGCCATTTTGTAAGATCTAAATCAGGATGGTTCAATTTCAGCGCTTTTTCGTTGGGTTCGACCGGTGATTCTGCGGGTAGGTTTCTGTATTCGAGTATTCTTTCAACCTGTAAAAAACAAACATTATATCAAATTAATTAGAATCAAGTCGAGAATATATAGGTGATATTTCAAGGCATTGCAAAACTATTGGTCATGGTCGCTTAGATTATGTATCCTGTAGATTTGACACATATTTAAAATTGACAAGTTAGAAAGTGATGGCTGTATACAAAAGTACTTAAGAGTGAGAGAGACGCAGATATTGTTTTTTGTCCTTATCACCGTTCATAGGTAATTTCTGCCTGCCACAATTTGAAATAATGGCAGACATTTGACGTCTATGCGAAAAATACAATAAAATTGCAAATTTAAAATAAATTTTGTGCAAGTGAAGTGTTTTGTGGATTACGGAGTGATTGTTTTACTTACTCAACATGGTAAATTGTTGTGTGCTTGGATGTAAAAGCCGTACTGAGCGTAAATATGAAAACATAACATTTCACACGTAAGTAAGCCTCATTTATATTGTTCCTATATGTTTTACCTGCTTCGAAGTGCATTAATCTTAAATCCTATAAAAGAACATACATAATAGTGGAAAAAAGTAGTGAATTATCAATCGAATTGTAAAATATTTTTGTGTTATTACCTGACCAAATATAAAAGGTCGTCTATGGCTCAACTCTGTGGGTTATGGCTATTACGGTAGCCATTTTGTTAGTATTTTAAATTTTGCTGGGTTATCGTTACCTTTAGGGATACCACAATGCAAAGGGTAAAAGTTCTCGATTTAAGGGTAATTTACAATCGACTTATTTTAAAAATCGTATATGTATTTTAATTGCTGGATGAACATTTCATGCGTTGTAGTGATCATTATTATTTGAACTAATTATGATTTGTGTTCATTTATATAGATTTCCAAAAGACGAGACGGTACTAAAGGTTTGGATTGCAGCGACTGGATGGCAAAACTGGCAGTCTACCAAGCACCCTCGCATGTGTTCTATCCATTTTAAAACCGAATGCTTTCAGAAAAAGCAACGGATAACTTATTTGGCAAATATTTGAATGTACGCAACAAAATGTTGCGTATTTATGTTATTATTTAATAAACTTACATCATTTAACGGCCCATAAAAGTTATTTGTTGACTATTTTATTTAAACTTTATTGCTCTGTAAGTTGTATAATTGGCGGACTTTTTCTGTTCTATGACGTTAAAAATCCTATTTCCTTCTTAAACATTTTTTTTGTACACAATTTTTGTTTTATCCCTATGTTAATATTTTTTTGTACAAATAAATAAAGATTTTGACTGTAAAATTAAGTATTTATTGTAATTAAGGTTACTAGTGTATTTATATGGGTGGGGAGTAAATTTTTATGAACATGGCCACCCCAAAATACGTAAGTACTTTATATCTGTCTCATACGGGTGAACGCGGCTGTCAAGTCTATAATATACTTCGTCTAAGTCATGGTCGAAATCATAAATAATTTTTTTATTACTTACTAGCGGTCCCAGCGAACTTTGTTTCGCCCCGGCCCCGACCCGCCCCAGCCCCGGCCCCGTTTAACGGGATAAAAAGGATCCTATGTCCTTCTCCTGGTTCTAAGCTACCTCCCCACTGTTTCGCCCCGGCCCCATCCCACCCCAGCCCCGACCCCGTCTAACGGGATAAAAAGTATCCTATGTCCTTTTCCTGGCTCTAAACTACCTCCCTGCCAATTTTCAGCTAAATCGGTTCAGCCGTTCTTGAGTTATAAGTGGTGTAACTAACACGACTTTCTTTTATATATATAGATTTGCCGGTTTTGTATCACAAAACCGGCAGTATGAACAGACGCCCTAGTTAAGATCGCAAGATCACACTAAAAACTATGGAAGAGGCTGCTGATGATGATGATTACTAGAGATTATGCACAATATGTAACACTCACGGAAGTCATCTGGTTTTCCACTTCAGCCGTCTGCCGTATGCCGTACTGACACATGCCCACCAGGCCTATGACTTGGGTTATGGCCAGGCCCACGTTCCCTCCTGTTGTGTCTGAAATTATTATATTTGCGGTGTAAGTAACAGTGTGTTTATGTTACAACTTGTGTAGAAAGTTACGTCCTATGTTTAAAGGTGGGTACTGACCAACGTTACTAGGTGTAATGTAACATATTACCCAGCGAGCATTCGTGTTAGAACAACATGTCTATTCTTTGACCTTCCCTCCTATTCAAATTTCCCGCCTTAAAAAAAGAAGTATCTGGAAGCCGGATACTTCAACCGTGGGAAAAAAAGTGAATGAACCTGAGAATGACCGCCCAAATACGCGTCATTCATTCATCATTCTCATCAAGCACTCTTGAAAATAATCTCCTAGCGGCCGGCTGCACGTGCTTAAAATATCACCAAAACCCACAAAAACCATCAGTGTGTGAACAATTCATCGGTCAAGAAGAAAACTACGAACGGCTACACCAAGGACCGCATCCAAGGCGATCTTCCTCCATCCTTCTTACCTTTGACCTCACCAATTTACAACTTGAATTTCCTATGGTTTTTTTTTACAGTATGTATCTGTATCGAAGGAATTATCATTTAACAACCCTAACAATTCGTGCAATAAGAACGTCGTGTTACGAAGAAACCAGCGAGTTTTTGGCAAATCTTTTGAGTTATGACGAGCACGTTACGCCGATTTTAGAACACAGCGTAACATGCTCGATGCGTAACACGCTCGATGCGAATGTTACATTACACCTCGTAACGTTGGTCAGTACTCACCTTAAAGGTTACACACCTCTTCTTTATAACGAAATAAATTGATACAAAGGGTGAATGTAAAAGTATTAATCATGTTATAATGTGAGCATAATAGTTACAAAAAGTAGTGCATATATAAACAGTTACACAGAACGCCAATGTTACAACAAGTGTATACATTGTTACAGACCATGCGAATGTTACAGCTAATGTAAAAGTAGTAACAAACCTTGCGAAACCAACAGGAAGAAGCTAAAAGTGACAGAAGCCAGGAACAAACAGCACAGCATGTCCATCCACCAGCCAAACGCCCTGGCTGTGCTCAGCACCAGCGTCCATGATGACGAATGTAGATCCTGGGTACAAGATTAACCAATTTATAGTTTATTTTTGTTTTTATAGTGTTTTGTCAACATACAAACTTAAAAATATATATGACGGTGGCCGAGTGGTATAGGCATTCGCCCGGTTTACGTAAGACACGGGGTTCAATTCCTCGTCTGTCACAGGTTCACAGTTGCTTTTTACAAGTGCAATTTATATTATTAAGTTTGTATGGTGACAAAACATTATAAAAACAAAAATAAACTATAAATTGGCTTTCATCGTCTTAAATGATTGTTAAAATATTTGTGAAAATATTTTCCTTCGGATATTGTGAGAGCAAACATTGATGATGTCACGCAGCCTTCGCGTTAAAAAGCGCTTGCAAAATTCAATAGGCCTGTTAATGTGACGGTGGCCGATTGGTATAGGCATTCGCCCGGATAGCGTAAGACACGGGGTTCAATTCCTCGTCTGTCACAGGTTAACAGTTGCTTTTTACAAGTGCAATTTATAAAATCAACCATTTAATATTGATAAACATTTCATTACAACACTAGAAAGAAGATTAAAGATTTCACTAAACAACTCTGTCGCGTTTGAAAATCTATTAATATATTTTCGCACGGGAAATATACCTCTATATTTCAAACGCTTATGGTTATAGCAAAGACTATTTACTTAAGCCATACCCATTTATCAAGAGCATTACTTAATTTTTATTAGGGTTCCGCAGCCGAATGGCAAAAAACGGAACCCTTATAGTTTCGACAAGTCTGTCTGTCCGTCCGTATGTCACAGCTACTTTATTCTGAAAGTTCAACAGGAGCGGTAGTTTACGTCACTTATAAGCTCGAGAATAGGTAGATGGATTATTATGATTTTTACTTTGTTCGATTCGTCTTTGCCGCGAATTGGAAATAGAGTGAAAGCAAAGTTTACCGGGACTGCTAGTCTTGTATAAATTAAAACATATTTTACACTCAATGAACACAATGCTTACCATCTGCTGTCATGACTTATACTGAGCGGGGACCTTTTTGGCACACCATGAGGTTCTATGTTTTCGTTCCGTCCAATTTATGTATATTTTGATATCTTTTGTTTTTATTATTGTCCTTGCTATTTTTATAATAGCACCTCTTGTGTGCACAATAAATAAATCATTCATTCATTCATTCATTCATTAAATCATTCATTCATTCATTCATTCATTCAGAGTATGAATATCCTTTAACTCACCTGTAGTTTATCAAATTCCCTCGCTAGAGTGCGTTGCTGTTCGCGCGTCGATCTGATCGTGGTTAACCCGTTAACTGTCGCCGCCGCGTGGTTCAACGATTGACTGCGAGCTGGAATAATAAAAGAAAATTAAAAAGCCTTTATTTTACCATAACTTCAGTGATTTTTCGCAATTTTTGTAACGCGAGCTGTAATAGGTATTATTAATAATTTAAAATATGATAATCTGCCTTCAAACATTCACTTAAAAGTAACGTATTCTTCGTGTTTTTTATATTTAAAATAGAATGAACCGATTTTGATAAAATTTTCACAGTGTAAGTTTGGTTTGTAATATAAAAAGAGAGTTCACACACTATAACCAATACACCACGCGATGGTCAATCTTAGTTAAAATTTACCACCGGGTCGGATACGACCAGGAGGTCGTTACGTTATGACCTTGACCTCAAAGCCACTGACTGACTTTGACCTCAAAGGTCAAGTAAAGGTCAAGTTGACTCACCAATCGCTTCGATCCTCTTCAACTCCCGACTGGTACACAGGAACAGACTCCTCAAGACGACCAGCATCACCAGCAGAATGCCGGTGGGGAACAGTAGCCACCAGTTCACGAGACACACCACTACCAAGATGGAGACCACTTCGAGGAAGAACTGGTAAGAAAATTTAAGTTATACAATATACAGGGTGTCTCAAAAGCGAAGGATAATCCTGTAACTATAAATAGGTCACGTAATGGCCTATTATATATCAAAAATATGGGTTGGCTGGAAGAGATCTCGTTTAGGGATAAGCCCACCTTTGTTCACATTGTTCATGTATTTTCTGTACAGCTTATAAGTGCAATAAAGAATATACGATATATTTTTTTTTTTCAAGTAAAAGTCTCATAATTTTTTAGATACCCATTATTTCAATATTTTTTTGAAAATTTCATCTTCGCGCATTAAATATCATGCCAATTCCTGAAATGATAACTTTTTCAAAACACAAATAATAGAGACATCTAAAACTTAAGAAGACACTCCGCGATCAACTATAATAAATATTCACTCTATTTTGAACTTAAAGTACCTTTATCTAAAGCTGCAACTCACCCCTAACGTGTCGACCAAAGCGACTGGTAGCAGCGTGTCGACTTGCCCCATATCCTTAGAGAATCTGTTGAGGATCCTGCCAGAAGGGTTGTGGTGAAAGAACCACATGGGGGCGCTGGTTACGCCTCTGTGGATGAGAAAATACAGGGTGTTTGTTATTGGTTTTGATAAAATGTGTATATTTAATATTATGTAAGATGTTATTTTCAAAAAAAGAGTGAACCGGCTTCTTCTGGGTGAGCTCGCTTCATCCTCGTCCCTGTCTATGCCTTCGGTATAGTCTAGAGACAAGAGCAAACCCATATCAAATTAGAAAAAAAAAGAAAGATGGTTTACAATATTTTTTAACACTCACAGTGTCATATTTTATTCTTAGGAGATGAAATAAGAAACCAAAAATTGCGCACGGGCGGGACTCGAACCAGCATCTTTCTGGCAATGACGTATCCATAAGAGACCAAGAATTTCGCGCGGTCGGACCGACGGCACGGTAGCTCAATTGGAAGAGCAGTTGGCCCGGTAAGCCAGAAAGATGCTGGTTCGAGTCCCGCCCGTGCGAAATTTTTGGTTACTTATTTCATCTTTTAAGAATTATGTAAGATTTTTGGTTCTTGACTTCAAATGTAGCTATGTAGCCGGCAGCGCCATCTAGCGGCTACATGCGACAACAGACACAAATACTACACTGGGCGCGGGCAAAACCTTGTGCTCATTTCTGTACAGCACTACAGTAGTGCTTCTAAAAAATAATAGTCCCCCTAGCCGATTTCGACTACGGTGGCCAGTCACAACTACTAACCGACTGCGCGGGACATATTATAGTGCACAAGTGTGTGCGCAAACACAGGTGCACTCTCTATCCCTTTCACTCTCATATCCCGATGGGACAGCAATCTGACACGACCGGAGAGAGATTAACGTGCTTTCCGAGGCACGGGGGTGAAACACCACCAACTTCCAAACTCCGGGCTACCTTGGGAAATTCTGCACAGAAAAACTCAGGTACACATTTTAGGCCCGACCCGGGAATCAAAACTGAGGCCTCTGGCGCAGCCGTTGCTTTAAAATGCGTGCGAGCCAGTTAAACCTATATATGCGCTATATAGCGATGAAAGCGCTCTACGTGACCGACCTGAACATAGCGTCGTGCAGCGACACGGACGCCTTGATGCACGTGTTGTAGAACACGACCAGCTTGTTCCACGTGAAGAATATGCACACGACTATCAGTCCCGCGTACACGTTAATTTATGGTATGTTAAATAGTATCTTGTACTTCTTCAATAGTGCTATAATCATTGGCTATTAGTGCTATTGTAATGACATCTACCGGTCTCGCAATATAATGCTTCAACTTCAACTTCTTTCAACGACTACTAAAACGTTTTGAAAAAACGAAGGGTTAGCGCGAGCTAAGTAGCCGGTAGCGCCATCTAGCGGCTACGTGCGACAACAAACACAAAGACTACACTGGGCGCGGGCATCGTTTCGCCCGCGCCCAGTGTGGTCTTTATATAGCTGTGCAGCGCTGCTAAAACGCCTATATATGCGATATATAGCGATGAAAGTGCTCTAAGTGACCGACCTGAACATAGCGTCGTGCAGCGACACGGACGCCTTGATGCACGTGTTGTAGAACACAACCAGCTTGTTCCACGTGAAGAATATGCACACGACTATCAGCCCCGCGTACACGTATACGAATTCGTCACGTGACAGGAGGAAATGGTTCAGCGGTAGCTGCTTGTAGAAATCTGCGGGAGAAAAATATGATGGTCAATGACAATTTGTACACGCTGTTTAAATAATTATTACATTAAAGGACACGGTCGACCCGCCATACATTGCTTGCCCCAAAAGTAAAAATCCATGCGTCACGACCAAAACTTATTTTATGGTTTCGTTTCTTCGCCTTTTAAAATAATATAAAGTAATATAAGCCGTAAATAGCGGGGTTTTCACATAAAACGAAATAAAATGTGTGGGGTCAATCTCTTGCACACTATCTAGAACTGGTCTTTCTAGATCATAGCGCCATCTGTGTCGAAAAACCGCCATCTAGGCCACCAAAACTAAAACATAGAAAACTGCCCCGCTAGGGTGCGTAACGCGTGAAAATTACGATGACGCAAACAATAGCCAACGAAAAGAGTTCCTTGTCACAGTTTTTTTTTTCAAGTTTTAGGAAGAGGTTGGTAGGTTTAAAGGTTAGTACCTATGGGAGGCAAACGTCATTTTCCTTCTTAAAATAGCGATTGCGAGCGCTTACTTATTAACCTAACTGCCAGTCTATGACACAGTATGACACAATATGCCATTTCGTTAAGCGGTCGTCAGTTTGCTTATAAGTGCTCGAAACCGCTATTTTCTGCCAAACACAACAATTGTTGGGGACAGGAATTTGTATTCAATCGTTGTCCTATTTTTTTTGTAGATTTATATGCCGCTAGATAAAAGCAAAGTAAATTAACAATATTGTATTAAAAATTCAATATATTTTTTGCTAAATGATATAGTCAAGTGTCTTAATGCTTTTCTTTAATCAAACATAAAACGACTCTGGGGCAAGATACGACCGTGTCCTTTAAAATTTAAAAGAAACACCGTAAAAAAAATTGTCTGAACACATTTTCATAAAATGGAAAGTTGGCCTGTAAGCACCACTGCTAGGCAAAGGCCTTACCTCAAATATGAGGTAGTATGAGCCATACTCCACCACGCGGGCTCAGTGCGGATTGGCGGAGGGGTGTTTTATTTTATTTTATTTCATATCAACCGATATTAGCCGGGACCAAATGCTTAACGTGCCTTCCGAAGCACGGAGATCCTAGTGATATACGTCACTTATATGGTCGGAATGGTCACCCATCCAAACGCCGGCCGCGCCGTAAGTTGCTTTACTTCGGTATTACTACCAAAGCGGCGCTACACCGCGCGATACATAGTGCACGGCTTACGGTCTGTTAGCGAAATAAGTTATAAAAATTTTGAGTATGTTTCTTAAGGAAAAACATTTGTTAGTACTAATAAAAGATTTTTATTTAAAAAAGTCTGTTTTTTTTTTCACTGAAACGCGTCTATATCACAGTAACGCTTAATTTTCCCAGTATGGTTTCTTCGAGAGAAAGAGATCGTGTAAATGGGGGGGGGGGGGGGGGGATACGTGGTTTTTTTACACCCTTTTGTTACACCTTGTATTTATAGTTAGTCTATCAATATATAATACTAAAAATAATATTGATAAAACTTTCAACCTTTTAACATCAGTAAAAAAATTATTACCAGAATGAACATCTCCAACCGTTCCATTTACTTCTTTCTTAGATTCAGCTGTGTAAGATTCTTCTAGATTCACCCTGAAAAATAAATAATAGTGATTGATAATATAAATTGTAGGCGTGTGTAATATCTGATTTTTTCGATATCGAATCAAAACTATATATCGATATTCGATATCAGATATTGAAACTATATATTTTCAAAACTATATATTGGCGTATCGATGTGTATTTCGTATCATTGAATCTAAAACGATATTTCGAAAACTATATATTGGCGTATCGATGTGTATTTCGTATCATTGAATCTAAAACGATATTTTGACAACTATATATTGGCGTATCGATGTGTATTTTTTTGTATCATTGTATCAAAAAAATATGTTTTTCTGAAACAGTATACAGTTATATCGTATCATAATATGAATCATTGTTGTTGTTTTTCTTAAATCTGTTCGGATTATGAACTTATTACTTAATTATATCGAAAACTAGCGGACTTTGTTTCGCCCCGGCCCCGTCCCGCACAAGTCCCGGCCCCGTCGAACGGGATAAATGTATCCTATGTCTTACTGGTTATAAGCTCCTCTTCACCGTTTCGCCCCGGCCCCGCCCCACCCCAGCCCCGGCCCGGTCCCAACCCAGCCCCGGTCCCGTCCCACCCCAGCCCCAGGCCGGTCTCACACCAGCCCTGGCCCCGTCCCACCCCAACCCTGGCCCCGTCTCACCCCAACCCCGGCCCCGTCTCTCCCTTTCCCCGGCCCCGTCCCACCCCAGCCCCGGCCCCGTCCCACCCCAGCCCCGTCCCACCCCAGCCCCGGCCCCGCCCCACACCAGCCCCGGCCCCGTCCCACCCCAACCCCAGGCCGGTCTCACCTTAGGCCTAGCCTCGTCCCACCCCAACCCCGGCCCCGTCTCATCCCAACACCGGCCCCGTCCCACCCCAGCCCCGGCCCCGTCTCACCCCAACCCCGGCCCCGTTTCACCCTAATCCCGGCCCCGTCCCACCCCAGCCCCGGCCCCGCCCCACCCCAGCCCCCGTCCCACCCCAGCCCTGGCCCCGTCCCACCCCAACCCCGGCCCCGTCTCATCCCAACCCCGGCCCCGTCCCACCCCAGCCCCGGCCCCGTCTCACCCCAACCCCGGCCCCGTCCCACACCAGCCCCGGCCCCGTCTAAGGGTCATGTAAAACCTGTTCTTCGTATTCATATCTGTTCATCGTAGCGCAAGTGCCTAGCTAAGCTAAACCGTATTGCATCGGAATACAGATTGATATTCCTATATCTATGAATCAAGAATATCGAGGCATATCGTATCACATCGATGCGGCGATATAGTGTTTTGAAAATATATAGTTTTGATGCGGGGCGATATCGGATATCACGATATTGATCCAATATACGTTTCAATATCTATATACGATTTGAATCGGCCATGCCTAATAAATTGCACTTGTAAAAAGACAACTGTGAACCTGTGACAGACGAGGAATTGAACCCCGTGTCTTACGCAATACGGGCGTATGCCTAAACCACTCGGCCACCGTCACACTAACAGCCCAGTTGAATTTTTGCAAGTGCTTTTTAACGCGTAGGCTGCGTGACATCATCAATGTTGCGAGATTGCTTTCACAGTTCACAGTTGTCTTTTTACAAGTGCAATTTATATTATTAAGTTTGTATGGTGACAAAACACTATAAAAACAAAAATAAACAATAGTGATTGATTTATATCAAGGTAGAGTGAATAGGTTGCTACTATACTCGGCCCGGCGAACCTTGATCCCTAGTTGACTGAGACCGAGCTGGTAGATTTTGAGACTATTATAACTTTATCTTTCATACAAACACTATGAAAAACAAAGTTATTTTTGCCGTCAAAAAATATTGTGATATTTTCGTTAGGTGGAAGTAAGTGGACCCCGAATACAGTTTAGGGTGGCACGGAACCCTCAGTGCGCGGGTCCGACTCGTACTGAGCCGGTTTTTTTTAACTTTTTGTATCTAAATCGGAAAGCGGTGAAAATCTAAAATAAAAAATAAGAAATAAAGCTAAATCTAAATCAAGATACACATATCTACCAAGTTTCAGCGGTGAGATGCTAATAGTTTCAGAATAATGTGGCTGTAACATACGGATGGACAGACAGACAGATAGACAGACAGACAAACATACAGACATACAGACAGATAAATAGACAGACAGACAGACAGACAGACAGACAGACAGACAGACAAACATACAGACAGTCAGACAAACATACAGACAGACAAACAAACAGACAGACTTGACGAAACTATAAGGGTTCCGTTTTTTGCCATTCGGCTACGGAACCCTAAAAATATAAATAAATTAGGAATTTGTTTCATCTCTGTCCAAGAATGGTCCTTTTGTCGATGCTAAGCGTGCCAATCTGTCCACAAAAGATGCCCAAGACCGTGCAAAGTGTATACGTAAAAGTAGGAAGGCGGACCCCTCGTCATCGCACGCAACTGGGATCAACGCCGGGATGATGATGATGATGACGATTATAAATTACTAGCTTTTGCCCGCGACTTCGTCCGCGTGGAATAGTGACTTCTTTCTCCCGTTTTTTACACATTTACCACTATATCTTTGCTCCTAATGGTCGTAGCGTAATGTTATATAGCCTATAGCCTTCCTCGATAACTGGACTATCCAACACAAAAAGAATTATTCAATTCGAACCAGTAGTTTCGGAGATTAGCGCGTTCAAACAAACAAACAAACTCTTCAGCTTTATAATATTAGTATAGATTTACTTACCAGTCCTTCAGCCATATATCAGTGGCGGAGTAGAACACTTGTGCCAGCATGAACAAAATCACTAGCAGAGCGACAGACAATGCGGACCCTCCACTCTTGATATACGACATGTATACACTCTTGCTCACCGAACCTTTGTTTTGGTTTTCACCTGAAAAGAAATTGTTTATTTAATGTGTATAATAAAATAATAATAAATATACGCCAGACAACACACCAATTGCTGCTTTCGAACTAAGGAATTTACTTCCTTGTGATACGAATACCAGACAACGATAATGACGGGGGCGTCTCCCATAATGACGACCTCCGTGTATTGGCTAAGCACGCTCGGTTTCAAGGCGTCGCCGCTCCGAGGTCCCGGGTTCGATTCCCGGTCGGGTCAATGTAGAAATCAAAATTTTCTATATTGTCCCGGGTCTGGGTGTTGTGGTACCACCGTTGTGTCTGATTTCCATAACACAAGTGCATTAGCTACTTACTTTGGGATCAGAGCAATGTATGTGATTGGTGTCCAATATTTAAAACAATATTTAAAAAAAAACTTAAATAGGAGGTGATAAATATAATCGTCCATGAATAATATGATAAATTAAATTCAGTGTTTGTATTTCATTCGATTAATATCGATTTGGCATTGAACACTTTTATTTTCGGTATTCAGCCTTTTTAAAATCTCTCAATATAGGTAGAGCACTTCATTGAGACCTCGCCTGCGGGGCGGCGGGGCGCGGGGGGAGGCGAGAGCGGGGCGCGTGAGGGGTGCGGGCGAGGTCTCAATAAAACGGTTTACCTATAAATGGTGGGGGCGACTCTATAGGGGGATTTTTTTCTTGTCATTTAGAAGAAAATAATATTTTATGGTATTTTCAACTTTTCTTACCTTCATACGTTGGATTTAAATTGTTATCCAGATCTAGATTGAAAGAGAGCTGTGACGCTTCGGACATTGATCTTTGCGAGCGAATCTTGTAATTGTGTTCCTAGAAAAAACATAAATTTTAGGTACATTTGTGGTCGGAAAATTAATACAAAAATTACAAAGCAGTATTTTATACCGACCTCTATGTTACACTAAACTGACTGTTCAGAACAAACTTTGTAGTACATAAAATTGAGGCCAGATGGAGCATATTTCAAAGCGTTGCCATGGTGATTGCCGTGTTTGTGAAAACCTTGTTTTTCTTTTTCAGAAAATGTGACAGAAAATGTGTTCTGAACAGAGTGTCGATTATAAAATACATTTAAGTCTATGTTACTAACATTTAATCTACTGAATCAATGTTTTTAAATTACTCTATTACGCAAATAAGTACTCTATTTCGCTAATCTACACTATTCCTAGTTTTACAACTAAAATGTAGTCACTTAGAGAAAGCTTGTTTTTTATTTTAAATTCGTCTCAGAAAATACACAGAAAAATTGTCAAAGACAGGATGTTCGAAATTCTTTCCATGCATTTTGTGTTATAATTGCAAATGTTAATAATGGCATTCTCTAAGCGGCTAGAATATAAAATGCTATGTGATATATAAACTCTTTTTAACTAACGCTTCGTTTCGAATCATTCTTTAGCTGGTCTGGATTTAGTGACACGTTGTAAACCTTTAAAATTAAACGACTTATTACTCAGTTATCAAGATATAAACAAAATCAAATTTTTGGATACCTGTTCAATTCAATTACGTATTCAATAAAGAAATAATAAGAAACGCCCGTCCCAAAATAAAAATAAATATAAATATTGTCATAAAGTAGCGAGCTGTCAAAAGTCATGAATTAGATATTTTTTTCAGACATAATGACATAAACCCATAGAATTATTTTCCCTTTCGGAATAGAACTACAAAAGCGAGATGTCAGTAGGATAAAGCTGTGCGATAAAAAGAGATGCGAGATAAGATGCAGCAGAACCATTTTTGACGGCTGTTAAACAGTTAGGAGCCCCAAAGAGCCTCGCTGAAAATTTCTTTCATGTGATTTTTTATAATTTCAAATGAAATTGTGTAATATTTTAGAGAAATTGTGCTTCTGAAACATGGGGACTTGATCGGTGATTGATTATTTTTCATTACAGCAAAATAACCCTTACAACTTCTCATTTACAAGGTAAATTAGTCCAAATCGAAGCCTCTCAATTTACGATTTATATTTCCAATCCGGTTTGAATTTAAAGTACGAAGTTTGCTTATTCTTTTCTATAAACGTTAACGTTATGTAAAAAGTAAAGACAAAATAACATTTAATGCATGTTCGATATTTTGTGTCGACTGTTTATCATGCGGTAAACTAATATATTTAACCTAGGAAGATAAGTATAAATCACCTGGACGAAAGGATATCTCATTTTAAGATACTAATGTAACTTACTAAAATCGGTTATTGTCATCCAAAATCTGTTTCATTTGACATTAGATTTTACTTGTTCTTCTATTCCGATAGGAGTATTAATTTTATGCATAAACCATATGGCCAGCCGACCCCATTACATTATATTTGCTATTATTAAAAACAACACGATGGGTATAAGAGTTTTTCCCGAATAAACGCGATAAACAGTAGATGGTAAAATGCAAACTGCATACTCCCGGTCTCATCATCATCATCATCATCAGCCGAAGGACGTCCACTGCTGAACATAGGCCCCCCCCATGGATTTCCACAGCGACCGGTTGTGAGCGGTCTGCATCCAGTGTGATCCTGCGATCTTTACAAGGTCATCTGTCCATCTTTTTGGTGGACGTCCTACGCTGCGCCTTTGGTCGGTTTGCCTTTGGTATTACTCACGGTCTAATAGCAATTTATACTAAGGTTAAAATTTATTCTCGTTTGGTCGAATTTACCCTTACATACATAGCGGTCAAACTAATATCACCCATCGTTTTGAGTCAGGGGTTTATATATAAGGTCAAATCATTTTTAAGTGATAATATTTTAACAGTGGCTTTGTATACATCATAGAAACAGGACACTATTATTATTTTTTGTAAAATCGAGATTTTAATTTTAATTATTTTCTTTAACATAGGAAATATTATTTTTTAAAACAGCACCCTGACAATTCAAAAAGTTATCTACGTCATCGGCTTCGCCTAGACTAGCTTAGACTTAATTAATAAAGAAATAAAATCTAAAAAAAAATAATATTATCTTAGTCTCCAATTTTCTCAAAAACTAGCAGATAAAAACACAAAGTGTTATCTACAAAAAAATATTAATTTACTGTCCTGAATCGGGCCTTTAATATTATAACTTAAAACGAGGTGACCTTATACATAAGATCGTATACACATTATAATAAATGACTAATAGATAATTTACTCACCACACTCTCCTGGTTCTCGTAATTGACGGCGTTCTTCTTCTGTTTCTCTTCTTCGATCTTCTCTGACACTTCTAGAAGTTTCTCGAACTCCTGAACTCCACTCTTGAGCTGTTGGTAGGTGCCTTGTGCTACTATCTGTGGGAAAATAATGATGATTAATAAAAAACATATCTTATGGCGTTGTAATAAGGGTTAGTTTTAAACAAAATATTTAACCCGAAGTGCTGGCGACTGTATAAACAAACCATGACACTTTCCCACTAAACCGTTCCGCCACCGACTAACACCGTCGCGCGTCATGCACGGCCTTTTATTAACTTGTCCGTGCTCAGAGATATAGTAATTCAAACTTATTACCCCTATTCAATGTATTATCAAATTCGCTAACTGTAGTAAATGAAAATGTCAAGTTCTATGTCTGGACACATTTGTTTGCGATACATTGCTGGTTCGATTTGTTTTGTTGTAGAAAATAACAATAAATTTATTTATTAATTAATTAAAACCATTTAGAATTTATTACTGGTTACTTGAAGAGCTTATATTTTAAATTTCTGCTCCTATTTTTTTATTTATTTATAGGGACTACAAACAAATGTGTTACAAAAATTACTTATAAAATATGTTTAAACTTATAATCCACGGGTAAGTTTACAGAATTAATTTCAATTTCAATTTTAATTTATTTATTTATTTCAGATAACATTTAGATCAAACGTAAACGAGGTAAAATGCGTGCCAATAGAAAAAAAAATACATTAAAAATACATTCATAAAGCTGCTAAGTCGTTCAAAAACACATCAAGAATATTGTATATTGCTAGGTAGAAAGAATATCCAAGACAAGTTTCTTAAATTTGGAAGGAGTCTGGGAAAAGTCGAGTTCGTTAAAGTGCCCGTTACAATCGGACAACATTCTGTTCAATGGAGCTCGCTTGTCTGCATTAGTTTTGCAGACGTTGGCATAAAAGGTCCTGTGTCTGCGGGTGCTTCTGAGCATAGCACGTCTGGGAACATTGTAATTTATTTTGTTACAAAGGCTTATGCAATCAATTTTATTATTTATAAGGTTAAAAAGAAAGACCACACCCTGTATTTAATATAATTGTTTAGCCTATAGGCATAAACTTGTTACATCTAGAAACCAGGCGTACCTTCCCGTTCCTCATAACAGCAATCACGTCTGCTTTCTTAGCGTATTGTACGTGATGCGTGACGAGTACCGTCGCTTTGTCGCGCAGAAATCCACGTATGCAGTCTTCGTATATGGCTTGGGCTACCTGTAGATAAATTAGATTAAGGATGATAATATTAAATAAATAAATAAGGTCCCGTCTTTAGGTAAACAGCTTCATTGAGACTTCCCCTATGAGGGGCGTTCATCTAGCTAATAAGATAAAAAAATACAACCAAGTTACCAAGTAGTATACAAAACAACAAAAAAATGCTTTGTTTGCATTTATTAATATGTAAAAAAAAAATTTGTTATTTTTTGACGATAATTTTGGGTCTAGTGTCCGCACATTTCGTTTCAATAAGTTTCGAAAATACACATTGCATTATAGTGGGTGCACACTCTATTCCTTTCACTCTCATAGCCCGATGGGAAAGCAATCTGACACGACCGGAGAGAGATCAGGCGCAGGACCAACGCACCGAGGCACGGGGATGAAACACCGCCATCTTCCAAACCCTGAGAATTTCTGATCCGAAAACCCAGGTACACATTTTTTGCCCGACCCGAGGATCGAACCAGGGACCTCTGGCGCAGCCATTAAATACCTTAGCATCAACCGCAGCGAGTGGGTCATCCAACAGGTACACATCAGCGTTCTGATAAACGCATCTGGCTAGAGATATTCTCGCTCTCTGACCGCCTGATAGAGATGCCCCTGTAAATTTAAAATTTATACTTTTTACAGACTTAAAAAAAAAGCAGGTTATCAATTCGACCTGTATGTATCTGTGTGTGATATCGTTAGAATTTTATAAAATTTGAGTATGCTGATCTATAAAGGCTTCGAAACACGAGTGCAAAATCTCGTAAGTGTATGTATGTTTGTATTTGTCTCAGGATATCTCGAAAACGACAAGTCATAGCGAGATGATTCTTTTTTAGTTGAATTAGGTAGAGTTCAACTTAGGGTACAGTGTAAGATTCATCAAAATCGGTCCAGTAGTTTTTGAGATAAAAGTAAATAACTAACTCGGTGCATGATGTCAAGCTTTCACCAACAGTCTAACTTAAACTTAACACATTATGCATCGACTCCAAAAGAATTTGTTTCTCCTAAATAGAAGACGAATGTGTTATGTAGTTGCTTGGTCAACATAACAATGGTCACAATTTGTGAATGCAAGGGACTAAAACTAAAATAAATGTCTCATTATATTCTAAATGAATAAAAAGAGACAAGACTATGCGAATGATTTAGAAACGTTTAAATAGACAGCTGTCACGGGAGGAAACGAAGTTCGCTGGGACACAAATATCTCACCTCTCTCCCCTACAACGGTCTTGTCGCCGTGCGAAAGTATCTCCAAATCACTTTTGAGTTGACAACACTTGATCACTTGCTTGTATCGCTGCATGTTCATCTCTTGCCCGAACAGGATGTTTTGGCGGACCTGTAAGAAAAAAAACAAATAAAAAAACCATAAAACATAAGTGATGTATATCACGAACATCTCCGTGCTTCGGAAGGCACGTGATGCAGTTGGTCCCGGCTAATATTAGTCGTCAAGCCTAGTCAGAGGCCCTAAGGGCGGCTTGACAACATCTGACAGCAAGGTTGTCAATACTTAAATAAATATAACATCCATGACTTACGTACAATTTTTCATGCTCATCACAAAAATATTAGCCCCTTGCGGGATTCGAACCCGCGACGGCCGGCGTAATAGTCAGCATAATCCACCTCTGGTTCCGCAAAACAGAATAAGGGAATTCTTCCTCCAGCAGTAAGCTACATTAAATATTAAAAAACGCGTCCAAATCGGTTCACCCGTTTAGGAGCCACGGTGCCACAGACAGACATACAAACACAGAGTCAGACAAATACACACACAAAGCGGCCAAAGTTATAACACCCATCTTTTTGCGTCAAGGTTTAAAAACCGATTTTGTTAATTCTTCCTCCAGCAGAAAGCTACATTATTTATTGCGTGTGACGCCGGGGTAAGTCACTAGTCTAAACATAAGCCCTTAAAAAAATAAACTACTTACCGAAGCCTCGAACAGCCAAGGATCTTGCGCCGCATATGCAATAACTCCGTTTATGTTGAGCTCGCCGCTCGTAGGAGTGAGCTCGCGTAGCATCGCTTGCAGTAACGTCGACTTGCCAGAACCAACCGTGCCGACTACCACTGTTAGAGTTTCTGGTTTTACCTGAAAAGGAACGTTAAACATAAGATGCAGGGTTAATTTACGCAGTTGATTTTTACAAGTGCATTTTACAATATTAAGAGTGTGTACTGACTGACACACTATAAAAACAAAAATAAAAATAGAAACGTTAGGATTAGAATAATCACATCAACACATGAGGGTTAATTACTAATATTTCAAATACCGCATTTATAGTAGAGCATTTACAGCAATTTTTTGATTTTGAAATCGAAACCAAACCTAAAATAAATAGTGTATTAGTAATTTACCGTTAAATTGATATCAGTAAGCGCAGCGACTTTTCCATCTAATGATTCTTCGTCGACGTTTTTCCAGTGTGCTGTGTAATTGGCCATTGACACTAGGACTTGAGGTTTCAGCTGCTGAAGGTTGTTTTCCGATTTTATGTATGCCTGTTGGCTGAAAACATGCACCAAAGTAAGTTAAAAAAGATTTAAATTGTATGGGTAGGAGATGATTTTGTTTGTGTATCTGGATGACGTTTTGATTATTGCAAACAACATAGAGGAACAATCTGTTGATGATAGTAATAAACACATGTAGTTACAGCCAGCGAGTTATCAACGGAATACTGTCAACTCCTGACAGTGTCATGTCTATCTCGCTCGCACTTACTGTATTTATACCTCGGCTTCGCGCAGTATATTTCTATCTTTATTGGAGTGAAATTTTCTTTAAGACCTGATTTTTAAATAGTTTGACAGTCTGAATCTTTTCTGCTTAGCCCAAAGGTATGACTGGTAGAGAATGCCATACGGCATTAAGTCCACCTTTTGTACAGTTTTTGGTTGTGCAATAAAGAATAAATAAATAAATAAATAAATCTTCAAATAAAAAACAATATGGCTAATTTGTCAGCAATCATTTATAAAACTGATTTAAAATCAGTCGCTTTACACTTTATCAGTTAGTTATGTTTAAAAAATCTGCCCTAAATCAAGGCAAATCCTCTAGCAAATAACAAAAAGATTGTCTTACCCGTTACCAATTTTCTCGAACACCCCATTAGAAACGGGCTGTTTAACATCATCTATCGTAACCAGATCAATGCCGTCCTGATTATTCACTTCCGGTAGAAGCAGGAACTCTTGCATCCTCTTCACACTTACATACGCTTCTAACGTAAAAGTGATTGCTAGTGGCAGGAAATCTACCAAATTGAAGCGAAGCATTTCGTAATAAGAGAATATGACGTAAACTTTGGCGGCTGTCAGATCGTTTTTGAATGATATGAAGGAAATGACGCTGAGGAAAATGGCCACTTTTGTGTTGAGCTTCACGCATGATATCATGACCGCCCGCAGCCACGACATCTTTTTGATTATGTTCATTTCCTTTCTGTAAATAAATAAGAGAATTTTAACTAATCTGGCCACGTTCCGACCAATCTTCGCTCTAAATCTAACACACATTGTTATGTATATTTTTGAGGCATTTTAATTTAAAAAGGTTGTAAGATAAATAGACCTTATATTTATGTAACAAACTTTTTTAATTTATTATCTGTTTCTGTAAATGAATGATGACAAAAAAATAGGTGGTTTGTTGGATTTGCAAATGTCTGTTAGTATTTTTTTACTATTAGTAACATTTAATATAGTAGAATAAAATAAAATAAAATATTTATAACTAAAACTGTTTTGATGAAAAATAAATGATCCTCAATACAACTCAGGTAGATTGATCGTTATAGTATTGTTACATAATATATGAAGAGGTCCCATACTGTAAGAATGTTTTTTTTTCTGTATGATGTTTCTTTATAAACCTACCACGATTGCTGTAGGCTTTGTTTGATGAATAAAAAATAGTAAAGAAACATCCTGCTATTATTAAAATTTCATGAAATGTAGTTCTTCATATATTTTTATAGTTGTACAGCCATTTTAATACACATATTCAGTTTATCTCAAAAACTTACTTCCTAGCATTCCCAATGATCTTGGCGAAAGCATTCTCCCATGCGTACATTTTTATAGCTTCTATACTCTGTATGACCTCGTTCATCATACGTATGCGGTTGTCCGTCCGTACTGCTGTCTTCCGACGGAGTTTGCTTGAGATCTTGCCGAGGTAGCCTGAAAAATTTAAACATCTTTGGTTGAGACGGTATCTCAACCTTCATCATCATTCCTGAACTAAAACTAGAGTCTAAGCTATACATAAATTACACTTAACACGTTCCGGTAATAAGCCCTAAAAATGAATAATTCAAATACCTATGGAACGACATTTCGCATTAAGTATTAGACAGTTAACGGTATAACGGTATCCAGAACTTATGAGGGCATTGTAAAACAGGCTTTATACAAGACATTGTATAAAGTTGCTGATAGTTGACTATCGACAAAACCTAGAAAAGAACGGGGGGGGGGGGTCTATATTTGTTACATTTTAAGCTATTGATTTTGTTTAAATTTTTGGGTAGAGTCCGTTGCCACTACGATGATTTTATGTCTATAGCCACACTACTGTCTATGGTCACCCTAAATCTGTTGTTGCGTACGGTTGTTTAAGAGGACTCCACACTGTGCAGCGGCAACTTGCCGGCGGGCGGCACCGCTGACACACACACACACACACACACACACACACACACACACACACACAGACAGACAGACAGACAGACGGACAGACAGACACGCACGCACGCACGCACGCACGAACGCACGAAAACAAGAAGGCGGTACCGTAATCTAGTTTGTGTGCAATCAATACGATCAATAATTTACTTATATTAAAGACAATATTAAAACCAAACTTTGTCTTTAGCCAAACTACTGTCTATGATGACGCACGCCGCCGGCAAAGCCGCCGGGCGGTGTGGAGCCACCTTTACACTCACCTTGCAAAGGAATAAAGATAAGCAGGAACGCGACCCCGATGAACGCAGCCACGCCTATCTGGCGGTACATCAGGTACACGATCAAAGCACTCTCCAAAGGCGACCTGATCAGGTCCATTATGAACAGCGACGCCATGTCGAAACGCTGGGCGTCAGTGGTCAGCAAGTTGATCACGTGACCTGCTAGGCCTTCGGATGCTTTCCCGCCTACGGTTACATCCAGGCGTAGTAGCTGGAAAGAGGTTGAATTTGATTTAAATTAGCGATACTGCCCGATAGATAGATATATTTTTTAGGATTACGACATTTATTCTCATAAGAATTTTGCAAAAATTCACTTAAATGAGAAATACATTAAAGCACAAGCATGTTATAATGTAATGTTGTTTGTTTTTTTATATATCAACACTATCGAAAGTGCATAAGATAGATATAATAATATGATAGTCCCCCTAGCCGATTTTCGACTACGGTGACCAGTCGCAACGACTAACCAACTGCGCGGGACATCTATAGTGCACAAGTGTGTGCGCATACACAGGTGCACTCTCTATTCCTTTCACTCTCATAGCCCGATGGGACAGCAATCTGACACGAGGAGAGAGAGATCAGGCGCAGGACCAACGGCGCCACGTGCGCACCGAGGCACGGCGGTGAAACTCATTCATAGTTAATGAATTTTATTAATTGATATTATTTTTTAAGTTATAAAAAGTTACATTAATTTTGATTCAAGGTTTTAATGTATGTATTTTAGTTTTTAAGGTATTTATTGAATGTTTATGGGCTTTTGTTGCCTGAAATAAATGATTAAATTAATTAAAACATACCTTTCTATAAATCAACGAACAACAGCCGACCCGTATCTTCATAGCCATGTCTAGCAGCCACAGTAACATTGGATGTATCATCGTGGCGTTTAACGCCATTAGGCTGGAACAAATAAAAAATATTAATTGCACTTGTAAAATGCAACTGTGAACCTGTGACAGACGAGGAATTGAACCCCGTGTCTTACGCTATCCGGGCGTATGCCTATACCACTCGTATAAAGTTTATTAATATTATAAAGTTTGTATGGTGACAAAACACTATTAAAAAAACAAAAATAAACTATAAATTGGCTTTCATCATCTTAAATGATTTTTAAAATATTTTCCTTCGGATATTGTGAGAGCAATCTCGCAACATTGATGATGTCACGCAGCCTACGCGTTTAAATGCACTTGCAAAATTCAACAGGCCTGTTAATGTGACGGTGGCCGAGTGGTATAGGCATACGCCCGGATAGCGTAAGACACGGGGTTCAATTCCTCGTCTGTCACAGGTTCACAGTTACTTTTTACAAGTGCAATTTATATTATAAAGTTTGCATGGTGACGAAACACTATAAAAAACAAAAAAAAACTATTAATTGCACTTGTAAAAATTAACTTTGTCTGACAAGAAATCGAACCCTGTGTCTTATGATATGCATGCCTATACCACTCGGCCACCGACACATTAGCAAGCCTGTTGAATTTTGAAAGTGCTGCTAATTATAATCTCTATTGACATTGTGGCCTGAAGACTCAGTTGCTATAGCTCCTACTAGTAAGTGTAAGTAAAGTTAGCCTGTGAGCATCCCACTGCATACTCCACCACGCGGGCTCAGTGCGGATTGGCGGAGGGGTGTTTGCAAGGCAAGCGACCAACCTTGCTGTCAGATTTCATCAAGCCGCCCATAGGGCCTCTGACAAGGCTTAACGACTAATTAAACGCGCGAAATTCTTGAAAATAAACAGACGGGTAGATGGCGCTAACGTCACGCAATGACGTATACTAAGAGACCAAGAATTTCGCGCGGTCGGACCGACAGCACGGTAGCTCAATTGGAAGAGCAGTTGGCCCGGTAAGCCAGAAAGATGCTGGTTCGAATCCTGCCCGTGCGCAATTTTTGGTTTCTTATTTTATCTTTAAGATTATAAAACCCCTTTTTTTGAGTCGGGTGTTAACCCTTACACGGATAGAACTAGTCAAAAAAGACATTGTATTTAGACCCTAAAACAATGGAATAAAGTTCAAAATATGGTGGGAATATATTGGACAATGCCCTATAAATGTTTAAAAATACATACCCAACCACGCCACCACCGTAAAGATACGCATGCGTCACGCTGACGGCCGGCGCCGACGGCGAAAAGTAGTTTATTAATCCCTCAAGGCACATTGGAATGATTAACCTGAAAAAAAAAACAATGTAAATTGCCAGTGTAAGCCTTTGTTCGGTATAGGACAGATTCTGGGATTCAATCAATCATCAATCATTCATTTATTTCTCACCATTATCCTTAGTTACAAGACACATGTTCAGAAGTTAAATTAATTAAAGATAAGAAGTATATTAAAACCAAAAGACTATGGTGGGTTGACACCTGAACTAGGATGAATCCTGTATCTCAGGCTGTCAACCATCCACCCAAGAAAATGAACAATAGTTATAAAAAGGACAAAAACACAGATAAAATTGGACAGATTCGTGGATTGATTGGACGTGGACGGATTAAAAAAAATAGAATTTTATTAGAGAAAATTAAATAAAAAAACTATTCACTATAATCTACGAGTAAAGTAAAGTAAGCCCGGTTACGGTCAACTACTGAAAGGATTTTGATGTATCTTTTGATAAAGATAAACTCCATGTGTTGATAATAATTCTATTTCCTTAACATAACAATTATTTATACAATAATCAATGCTGTAAATATGCGCGGGATAATACTATACAATCAATATCAATAAAACAACAATTTTACGGATTGATTTCGCGAACGTTTATTTTTATTTTATGCCTGACGTTTCGAATGCTTTACAGCATCCGTGGTGGTGTCTGTCTGTGACCACGGATGCTGTAAAGCATTCGAAACGTCAGGCATAAAATAAAAATAAACGTTCGCGAAATCAATCCGTAAAATTGTTGTTTTATTGTAATGAGTATTCGCGTAAACTTCAGAACCAAATAAATCAATATCAATCTCATGTCAAAAACTATCTATCTGACAGGTCTAGTGCTGACCATGCGTGCTAGTGTTGTCTACCATAGTAATGCTATAATCGATTATCCGTCTAACACTTTACAATAATTAATGATTAAACGAACTTACCTGTACGTGAAGTTCTATCATAATTATACGAAGTATTCGTCCGAAGATATTAGTATTATACACATGTAGTATCGCTTGCACTTATCACCACATAGCACAAAATTTAGAGCTAGATAAAAATAAATTACAGGTAAAAAATGTTATTTCCGGATTATATTTTTTAAAATAAAATAGAATCAATTTCCGTATCCTGTAAAAAGAATTAAATAAATTAAGAACACTTCCGTTCCGTCACTTCCTCCACGCCATTGCTTTTGAAGCCTTCATTTAGTTTAGAGATAATAATATGATGATATTTCCTAGAGATGGGTTTTTGTCAACACAAAAAGTATGCATCGGGTGGGTGGGACTTTCTACTAATATCTTCGGACGAATACTTCGTATAATTATGATAGAACTTCACGTACAGGTAAGTTCGTTTAATCATTAATTATACTTCAGTATTCGTCCTCGATATTAGTATTATACACATGTAGATGTTTAGAGCATGAAAGAAGGAAATATCATCCAAGAGTAAGTACTTGATCAATTCTTTCAAAGAATCATATTAACACGTTCCGGGACAGTGAACGCCTACAGGCGTGAAAACAATAAAACATCTATTGTGTCTGGAACAGTGTCCCGGAACGTGTTAAACAAATAAGTTACTTAAGATAGTATGATTTTCAATCATTAAGCAAGAATTATTTATCAGGCTAACAACAAGGAACTAGCAAAATCAGAACATAATTACTTATTTTATAATAGTTATACTACTACGGGTTTATACCCGTGCGAGGGTATTTTGGAGTTGCTCAACCAAGTTACTTATACAGGTTGACATTAATATCGGCTGTGGACGTCGAGGCATGATGCCTAGGGCTGTGCGCGGATCTGTCAACTCCACTAGTCCGCAAAGTCACATTGATATACGGTTTTCTAATCAGAAGACTATAAGTTATCAGATTTTCTTAAAGGTTCATTTTGGTATTGTAAACGCATGAGACGCGCCTGGAAGAAATAAGTAGTTAAGCCCGTGATTTGAATAAGAATTGGGTTATCAGAAAAAATATACATATTTCTAAAATTATTTGTAAAAGAAAACACTCTTAGTAAGTACAAGTAAGTAAGTACGAGTTGTAACAAAAAACGATGAGACGATCATTTTTTACCCATTGGTTATAATGAGATCACGATTGAATAGTTAATCCAGATAGTCTACTGAATAAAATATTCAAGTAACATTATGTTTACATAAATTAGTGCGCAGCCTATAAACTCCTTTACAACATCCTGAAAAGAACTGCATTTTCAAAATTTTGAAAACCAAATTGAAAGCAATAAAACTGCCTTTTTATAATGCCATACTGAAATCCTTTGTTTATGGTTAGTAATCTGAAATCAACTTAGTAATTGTTCTATAGAAATCAATAGATATTGTTAGTTTTGCAATAACAATACCATCTTTTGATACAAATATCATACTGAAATGCTGTAACATGTTGTTGTACATATTAACCATTACAATGTCTGTTATTATTACAACTTCTTGCAGGTTTCATGAAGAGAGGATACCAATGTTATAAATGGCCAGTTCGGCACAATTCACTGAAGAAAAATCATTATTTTATACCCATTACAGATATCAGTCTTTAAATCTAGGCAAAAAAGGGAAAATGGTGTTACAGTAATTACCTACTGGCATCAAGTGAACTACGCTTAGTATCTGCCAGCAGTGTCGATAGAAAAAACAGAACATGACATCAATAACCTGATTATTGCTTCTGCTATAATCATTTATATTTTATTCTTACACTTTGAATAAACAAGCAACTGAAAAGTTAATCGTAAATTTTTCACAACTAATATATGTATTAACGACAAATTCGTCCGCGTCCAATCACCACGACGCATATTTGGCGCATATTTTAATAATATTAGAAAATACGGGTACAAAATTAACAGTTTAAGTGTACCAAATTAACAAATATCACACACTGAAACCCTGTATCAAATACACTAGGATTTTGATGATGGATCAGTCATTCAGGGAATGAGCGCTGGGTGAGTGAGTGATAATTAAACGATAAGGGATCGATAGGCCACCGGTAGCATTTACAAAAGAATAACAAAATAATGTTGATAAACACATCCGTGAGGGTTAGTTTCTTTTCATATCCGGGTGACAGCGCGTCACTAATTCCTATAAAACAGTGTTATAAACATATTTTATATTTATCAGAATTGCAAATATTTGTAACAATTAAAATGTGGGTATTATTGTTTACTTCTCACAAGTTTTATGCAGCTATCACTATGTTACCTACCTAATGAAAGTATTTCGAAATTATGCGGTAAATATTCCATCTCTAAAAAATTCCAAATGATAACATATTGTTTCTAGTTGTAATCACTGAGCGCTTGCTGACCCGTTCTCACAGGCCGCGCCCTACCCCGTTGTTGAGGCGTCAGAATAATCTCACAACCATAGTAATACAGCTAATTTTCTGGATAGAATTTTTAAATAACATCTAACCACCAATAACATTGGATTAGATATAAATCGGTATAATATTCATATGACGATCATAAGCATCATAGATCTTTTAAATTTACATGTACGCTTTTAGTTCATGGTCAAATCCAGCATAAAACAAAAACAAACCATGCAGATTTTGCATGTTTTTAAACAAAAAAAGGAAAAAATGAGCAAAGCTAAAAAATAATTTAACTTGATGCTCTTCCGTTTGTCTGTAGTATGCATGCAGCATGTCAATGTTTAGAATTAAAAGGAAAAGTTTATATATTGAGCCTTAGAAAGATGTGTAGCTTTTTTGAATAAGTCTAGATATCCTTATACTTAAGCATTGTGTTACTTATGTTTGATGTCTTTATTGTATTCCAAATAAATACATACATGTAGCCTAAATAGTAAAAAAAAGCATACAAAACCACAGTTTTAGTTTAAGTCTACCTTGGTTAATAATATCAAAATATTATGGTGAATTGCACCGAACATCCTAACAGTAATATTTTATATCTAAAACTCTTGCAAAATTAATTATCTTCTTTATTTAACCAAAATATTCATGTAAAAAACAACTGAATTGTTGTTGTAAAAAGTTAGAAAATCCAAGGATAAAAAAAAAATCTTAAAGAAAATTGTAAAAACCTACAATATTCCTTTCCTTTACAAAACACGTAATATTGTATTACAGAACAAAATCTGTCACGACAAGGTTAGTCAAGTCGATGATGGTGAATGGTTATAAAACAATGTTTTGAAGTTAATTTACACTGTACGTGCCGACTATACAGATATCATCTGTTTTTAGAGAATAAATTGTGTTTTTTCTTTACTCTTTCTAATGATTTCAAATCAAATGAATTTGAAAAAGAATAAGCTCGACGTGTTGGAAAGAAGATTGAAGTTCACGCTCTGAATACTTAATATTATAGTAGCAATGGAAAAGAAAAAACTTGTCTAATTTATAAAACTGTGTTTGCTCGATAATCGACTTTAATAAAGTACGACTCGCATCTAAAATAACCTTTCACCGTGTCTGATCATATGGCACGTACCTCGTACCTCGTGTTCTGCAGTCTGCGGTTGTGTTGCGGTCCGATGCGATCCCATGCTCGAGGACGTCACTGGCGATGGCGCTGGCGGTAGCTGGTGGTAAAGCCATAAGGGCTGCTTCCTATCTGCGTGGTGCACTCACTGTATTCCAACTTTTATTAAATGGTAATAATACCTGTTTGTTCGCGACCAGAAAGTTATAAAGAAAATTGCAAAAACCATTATAAATTTAAGCAGGGCTATAACCTGCAACCTTTGGCAATTAATCGAGCTACTTGTAAAAAACACGGTGCCAGACAAGGAATCTACCCCTTTGTTCTATGCAATTTTTAAAGTTTGCGTAGTGAAATACCCTACATAAACCAAAATAAAACTACATAGTCAGCCTGATTTACTGCTCTGGCAGATTTTGTAGTTTCTTTGACGGTAAAAATAAAATAAAATGAAATGATGATGAATAGTGTGTGTAGTACTGCGCGTTGCACAGTAGGCGAGGGCAGCGGCGTTAAATAAATGTTTTAGCTTTCGTAGCCCGGTTTGGCCATGTTCAGTCAGATGAACACACACAAATTAACACAGATGTGTGGCGATTGTCATGCTTAGGCAAGTAGTAGGATCGGTCCAAAGAAAATATCTAATAGGTTTGGTTTGGAAACCGTCCATTTATTGCAGGATTTTTAATGACTCACCGGTTGCATCTCGATCTCTGGTGGTGTCGTCGACTGCTCTCCGTCCCAGCTGCATCACGAGACGTGGACGGCTGCGGCGGTGTTGGTGGCAGGACTACATCAGCTCTGGATGTAAAGGGCAGATGCGACGCCGCCCATGCGGGTTGCACATGTGTAGGTTTTTCTCCATTGCCCGTCGACTGCAGCGGCCGTGTTCAGTCGAGCTAAGTCTGAGAAGACGAAGCTAAATGGTTTTAGCGTGGAAGAGTCCAAAATACAATTCCGAGTGCTAGAAACCTTGTAGTACGCACAAAACAGTCCAAAATACTGTACGATGCGTATTGACTGAACAGACGAGGCCGAAATGGTTTATGCGTGGAAAAGTCCGAAATACAATTCCGAGGTGCTATAAACCTTGTATTTACGCACAGACGTACGTATTTGTTCAACTTTTCAAAAGGGTCTTGAGTTCGAGGAATCCAATCTTGCTAGTTCACTAAAATCGCTGCAATCACAAAAACTATTATTAAATTTATTCTGCACGGAACGAGAATTGACGTGCTTTAGTGGCGAAGCACAAATAGCGAATGAAGGCTTCAAAAGCAATGGCGTGGAGGAAGTGACGGAACGGAAGTGTTCTTAATTTATTTAATTCTTTTTACAGGATACGGAAATTGATTCTATTTTATTTTAAAAAATATAATCCGGAAATAACATTTTTTACCTGTAATTTATTTTTATCTAGCTCTAAATTTTGTGCTATGTGGTGATAAGTGCAAGCGATACTACATGTGTATAATACTAATATCGAGGACGAATACTGAAGTATAATATAGCTTATAGACTGGAATAGCACATGGGCTATACTTTACAATGATATTTTGTGAGATGCTATTTTTACGCGGGCGAAGCCACGGGCAACTACAAGTAAATAATACTTACTTAATACTAGTCTCACAGAGTGCAAATAGTACGTTTGCTATCACAAATTTTAGGCCGTAGATTTTTAGTATAGCTCGCAGTAACGACGGTTTCTTGCCTTTGGCTGAAAATATATAAAAAAACAATTGTCAACAAACAATCAATTTCTAAGAATTATGATGATGAATACTAATTCACACTGTACATGCACTAAACAATGTCGACAAGACAAAACATATGGGTAAAAAAGCTTAGAAATTATAGAAACATTGAAGATTTGGCAGGAAGGATTCGTCCAAATCCGTAAAACTTATTATAAAAAAAATATATATATATGAAAAAGTTTTAATATTTTTTTCAAATTTTTAACATCTTATTTTATTTTTCTTTATTAAGGAAACTCAACAGCTTTTTGTACATAGAAACATTTGTGATAATTACAAGTTAACAATGGAATCTAGCCAATTAGAGAGTTCCACGGCAAATATACAAGTCATGTAGGAATAGCAGATATAGTAGAAATAGGTACTAAACAGATTTTAAATTAGAAACTTGCTTATCTAGATACAAAACATGCCCTATACAAGACTAACATATAAATAGATCTGTTTCAAAATATTTATTGTAAGTTTTTAAGATTTATAACAATTTTTGAGTTTTAGATATGCATAAACAACGTAAGAAACGTAGGTGGTACAACTTAAAATTGAAAGAAAAGAAACCAACTATGATATTAATACATTCTTACTACAAACAAATCAAAGTAAATGAATAAATGTAAATGTAACCTGGACGGTTAGGGGCAGCCAATAAGTTCTCGGCGAAGCTAGGTATACATTAGCGAGTGTGTGTGTGTGTGTGTGTGTGTATGTGTGTGTGTGTGTGTGTGTGTGTGTGTGTGTGTGTGTGTGTGTGTGTATGTGTGTGTATGTGTGTGTGTGTGTGTGTGTGCATTATTATATATGTATGATTATATACAAGATGATAAGCATATTCAGACATAGATCCTAAGATAATTTAGTTATTTTAGGTAAATTAAGTTTGTAAACTCAGTTCTCATCTCTCAACAACTTCATCAACTCTCATCGAATCATTATTTTACGTGTTGTAATAAAAGTTATATACTCCAGTTAGTAAAATCAATTATAAATTCGGGCCGATAGAATATCAGATAGTTTATTTTTATTCCCTTAAATTTCATTTAATCAAATATAAGGAACTGTGTAACATTTCGGGGACCTTTTTTAAACACGTTTTTTTTGTAAATAATGATTAGAAAGAGAGAAATATATTATTGAGTTATGAATAAAGTTATTTATTATTATTATTATATGAATACAAAGAAATTAAGGCCCACTTGCGCATGGTTATTAAAATCATAAAAAGTTAGTTTACTTACTTTAAGAAAACAATTAAATTTATTTTTACCTTGTTTATCCAATTCATCCTTCCATTTTTGCCCCATGGCGTCCCCTTTAGGAGCTGCCCTGTGTTCTGGAGAGCATCTAAAAAAAATATATATTAAAAACAAAAAGTAATAAGTTTCTTCGACGTTACTTGCGCAAATATCAGGTTTCCTCACATCCTTTTAGATATGTTCTTAATGGACTTAAAAAAAATAAAGTTCTCAGTTTTACCTGTACGTTTGTATATATGTTTGTCCGCGATTATCTTGTGTTTGGCTAAACCGATTTTGATGCAGTATTCAGAAAAGTATTTGTTACATTTAGGAGAAGATTTCAGTTACAATTTAAGTTCAGTCAGGTGTATAATAACTTAAACAATTACTAAAAATTACGAAAAATCTTTTTTATTCGTATTATAACTATACCCAGAGAGAGAGAGAGAGAGAGAGATACATCTTAAGGAGATCAGGTATCAAAATTAATTAAAATCGGTTTCAGCAGTTGCATGAATAGGCTAAGATATCATAAGATTAGTTTACTCTCTTCTTTTTAATATCTACTCCAAAAAATTACACCCTGTATAAAATGCTCAGTAATATTTTTTTAAATCAAAATCATGATAACAAAAGATGTTATTACTACTGTACTTTATGTAAATAAGTGTTAAAATTTTATTATTTAATTATACAATCACAAACACGTGTTCATGATTAATAGTTATCGGGGGGGCAGTCGACCTCGTTGCGAGATAAATCATTGTGTTACAAAATAGGTAGTGATACTATAGTGAATCAGAAAGCCGTCAGATGTCATGTTGAACATGTGTTAGGCTCGTTTGTAATAATTTACTATATGAACTACACATACATGCGTGCTGCTTGTACACAGACACACATAGTTTCTTTGAATTATTTTTTGTTTTCCTTTCTGTAATAATAATTCTGTATTAAATTAATTATGTGTTTTTAGTATTTTACTGTTAATCCATTCCCAATATAAGGTCACCTCGTTTTAAGTGATAATATTTAAAGGACCGATTCAGCACAATAAATTAATCATTTTTTGTAGAAAACACTATCCGCTACTTTTTGAGAAAATTGGAGACTAAGGTAATATTTTTTTTTCAGATTTTATTTTTCATTAATTAAGACTAAGATTAGAGAAAAAGAAGGTTTGGGCATTGAATTGAGAGAGGCGAAGCAGATGACGAAGATAACTTTTTAAATTGTCAGGGTGCTGTTTTAAAAAAATATCTTGTCTATTTTAAAGAAAATAATTAAAATTAATGATAGGGACACTATCATTAATTTTAATTATTATTCTATGATGTATACAAAGCCACTGTTAAAATATTATCACTTAAAATGATTTGACCTTATATATTTTTTTAATTAATTTTATATCTTCATTATTGTTAAAACTTACCTGTACACATCTGATATGCTAAGTTGACCTTTCCTGCCTTTTACGAAGATTGGCCGTGTATACCTGAAAATATATAATTTCATTTAAATACTCAGGACTCCCATTTCAAAAACATAATAAAGTGGTACAATTAAAAAAAAATAGGCTTAACGAAGCCGAATCACAGAAATTATAATAGTACTACATAGTGTGGCAGTAGTGGCCGAATACCACGTAGTTTACTAATTTATAATTTCAATACCAAACTTGGGAAGTGACGCGTTACTGAGATATTAATGGTGAAAGTGTTTTTTTTTTTTGCAATCTTTTATATATATTTATGTTACACCCTGTATAAGTGTGGGTGGGAATCCCACCTTGGGATAATTATTTTAAGGCTACTATATTGTATTCAGTTATTTATTAAAATTTAAGTTTTTTTAATACGAATTTCATATAAAGATATACGCATGTAGGGTGACCAAACTATCGTATTTTATTTTGGGACTGAGCCAATTAAACAGGGTGTTTGGCGGAACTAAGTAGATGTTTCTGGGGCCAGTAGAGGACACTTATGCAATCATTTTAAGTCACGTATGTTATAAGTGCGATATTTATTTAAGTTCTTAGAAGATGAAATAATAAACCAAAAATTGCGCACGGGTTGGACAAGAGCCCGCAACATCTATAGTACGTGCCATCCACGAAGGCGCGCGCCGCCTTTCGTCCTAATCGTTTATAGTAAATTTGTGCAAGATTTTTCCAATATTTAATGATATTATAGTGAATATAATGATTTAATATTTATTATTTCATATTTTTATATATGCCACACACCTCGTACCCCAAGCTTTCCTCAATCAAAAATGAAAGGCGCGCGCCTTCGTGGATGGCACTATCTATAGCTAACCACAATTTCGGGTTTTATATTTCATCTTCTGAGAATACAAAAAAAAAACCGGCCAACTGCGAGTCGGACTCTCTCTCAATGAGTTCCGTTCCAACATGAGATACGGACGGCCAGACAGACAGACTTGACGAAACTATAAGGGTTCCGATTTAAAAAAAATGAGTATTAAAAACTTTCTAAACCAATTTCTAAGTTATCGACTTATCGTCTAATTACATTTGATAAAGTATTTAATAATATAAACTTACCAAAACGAGAATTTCGAGATAATATTAGCTTTTTCTCTAGGATTCTGCTCTCTCTCTATGTCAAAGTACTTCGGATCCATATTGCTTTACGCTTATAAATAACCTAGTAGCTATTTGGCACTGTGCGAAGGCTTTTATTATCACAATTATAAATTATATTCCCCTTTTGTGGTGATCATAACTGCTCCCTTTTGTCTGTAACAAAGAAAAAATATTTTAAGTTTTCAATGTTTGATGATTTCACACATAATAGTGACACAAAATTCAAAATATTCAACGGTTACTGAATGACAACATTCTCCTGAACCGTTTACATTTTTTCTGCATGACCTAAAGGTATGTCTGGGAGAGAATGTTTTAGCATTAAGACTTTTTAAATAAATAACTTATCAATTCAAGCATCATTATTATTTATTTGGAAAAGTGCATAATAAACATATCAAAAGTCTGAAAGTAGGCCACATAATATTCTTATAATACTCTATTGACAACTTACTAGCAGAACGGATAGATATTTATAGTATTTAGTTTATTACTAGTATTTCAAAAATATAAATAAATTATAACTTTTTTTTCGTATTATTAATCTAGCACTGCCGTTAACCGCAACTATTTCATTTCCAACACCTGTGGGTTGGCTGGAAGAGATCTCTTTTAGGGATAAGCCCACCTTTGTTCACATTGTGACTTCTTGTATTTTCTGTACATCTTTTAAGTGCAATGAAGAATATGTTTCATGCTTATATTGACACTTATCTATCGGGATGGATAGGTTATTAATTTCGGACATTAGCCAGGCATAATAATAATTTAAGTGACCGCTAATATAGCATTGATGACATCATTTAAGTTGTTGACAATAAATTTTATTATTTATTTATTAGGACAAATAGGGTATAGAAACAATTTTAAAACCACTTATTAGTTAACAAAACAAACACAAGATACACGAAATCTTATTAATGATATCAATAATATGTCGATTATCTATTTTCTATTTCATTTATTTCCATTTCATATATTCGACATAATTAAGTCATACATACATTTTATTTTTTTTACATTTTTAATTACATTTTATAAGCCATTTAACTTGCTATGCCACTTTCCCAACATCTCAGGTACTTGGTATTTACAAAACCCAACATTCAGTAACAGGAAAACCAAGTTCAATGATTCACGGCGCCGAGACCTTGTTAAAATCACACAAAAAACTATTTACTCAAACAAACACAATGAAATGTGTGACTTTGAGGTGTCTGCTAGACATTATTTTAGTATTACAGTTAAATAAATCCGCTGAACTAGCGCAAAAAGTTAAAGCCATCACAATAGACAAATTGCAATAAAGGTCTATACCCACTGCTAGTAACACGATACGCTCTACCTTGCCCACTGAACGGATTGACAGCGTTCTGTCTCACCGTTATATGGAGCGAGAGCGAGTGAGAACGTATTTGCCGGGTGCTGACACGCTCTGTGCATGGCAAGCGACGGTGTTGGTCGGGGACGGAACGGTCTAGTGGGAAAGGGGTCATAGCTTTCAATACAAAGAATTTTTTGCCTAACACGTTCTTAGCACGGTCATGGAATGCTAGTGTGTGAGTGAGTGTAGTGGGCAAAAACTATTAGTCTTGTTTAGTCCAAACATTATTATTAATGGTCTTGCTGTTCAGAAATTGAAAACAGCTGTCCAAGTTGCACCTTGCCCTATGGCCGAGGTAAATAAAATGGTAATGACTAATGGTTACAAATATACAAATTGTAAACATTATGGATATGTGGTAAAAATAGGTTAATAACTATAGGGGTGGCCTGTAATAGGAGCAAAAACTTAAAATATAGGCCCTTTAGGTATCCAGAAATCAATTTTAAATGGGTTTAATTTATCATAATAAATAAATAAATAAATATACTTGGACATAATAATGATAATGACGTAAATTTATTATTATTTTCTAACAAAATAAATTGAACCAGCAATGTATTGCAAATTTGCAAATAAATGTGTCGTGTCGTGTCATAGAACTTGACATTGTCATTGACTACAACGATTTAGCGATTTTGATATACATTGATAAGGGATTATAACTTTTGATTACTATATCTCTAAGATAAAGCATTTTAGAGCACTATGATCTGGTCAAGGTAACTACGTATACTCTGTAGAATCATTGATTACTTTTTTTGTTCCTATTGCAGGCCACACGCTGTATATTATACGAGGAGTTCCAAAACTCAGTATCGACTTAGGCATATACTATTTACTATTTGTCTCAAGGTTGAATTACTTATATCAGTACGATTATCAGTCCACAAGCAAATGCTGTAGCGTCATATCTGTCTGTAATTATCTATTGCAAAAGCTCAGTTTTGACCTGAATTCGGGCCAGTGGTGTTTGACCCCTGACATGGATGTAATATTAAGACTAGACAGGTCTTTACGAATGGACAGATCATTTTGATAGTTGGATGATTATTTATTGCATTAGAGTACTGGAGTTTGACAGTACGGTTACAAATAAATACTCCGCATCACCGTTGACCAATCTTTAGATATTTTTATGCGTGTAGTTTTTCTTTTTTAAGTCAACATAGTTGGTTCCGTTATTTTAATTGTTAAATAGCTTTTCAAACTCTATTTACTTGATTGTACGTAACCTTATTTGGGGTTATGATAACATGGCTAATGTTATCATTATTATTAATCTTTATATAGCATTATTAAACTTTTTAGGTTTATACTTTTATACGGAGCAACTGTTGCCTACTTTAATATAATGTTATATTTATTTATGTATAATATTATTGTGTATGTGTGTTTGTGATGTCTCTCCAATAAATACTTTTTCTTTCTCTTCATTCTTTCTTTCCAATAGTAAGCTCAAGGCAGAAATACCTGCGAAGCTGATTTCTATTAACAATTTTAGCACTCGGGGCTAAAAGTATCGATTTCAATCAGCACAACGTGGCAGTTCCATAAATAGTAAAAAGCGACCTTCGCTAAATGTTGCGTGACCGAAACCGTTAGGTCAATGGGGGTGGGAAGTAGGGGGTCACCGTGAAATTGTAGGGTGACCATGGTAACCTATACTTCCGGATATACGGATATACCTTTATTTACGGGACAAGTTTATTTACATCGTGTCACAAAATCTTCTATATCTCTAGCTTCTTTTAAACTTAAACGAAAGTTGTTTTAGGTACACCACTTGTAACTCAAAAACAGGTGGACAGATTTTCATGATATTTACTTTGCTGCATTTATCTTTGTCACTTTGGTTCACCGAGACCGCTAGTAGGAAATAAAGATATAAGGAAATAAAAAGAGTGAGTTGGCATCATCACTGAATTTGCAGAATCAAACATATCTCAATTAAAAAATATAAAAAATCACTGCATGAACATAAGTCAATTTAATATGTTTATATTGTTCCCGGGTATAGTTACAATTCAATTTTGCCATTCATCCGTGACACTCATGATCTACTGTCCCATACAGTGACAACCATAGAAAGTAGTATAGTATAGAATGACAAACGCGGATTTTCAGCGTAACCAAAAAGTTACTTTACATGTGTGCGTTCAATAGTGATGTGTATCTTATGGTGGTCCAAGTTTTATCGACGAGGTTACGATAAATCATGTAAATTGAAACAAAAATAATTTAATTAATGCACTTTTAATTACATAATACTTCCTATTTGATAAACAAGACAACCTCATTTTTGTTAAATTACATATTTATTTATTTATGTATGAAGACATTCTAGAAACACTTATACACGTTCCAACATAGACCTTACCACAGCACAGCTTCGGGCCAGTTGTGTGGGCCAGTGCTGAGAAGAAGCTGTGCAAGAATTACGGTTACCTAAAAAAATCAGTCAAAAAATTTATCGATACTGATGACGTCATCATTTAGTCAAGCCCTAGTGTAAAGAAACGGTTTCTTATTTTACTGAAAATACCTGAATTAATCTATTGGAAACTTTGATATATGGCTGCAAATCACAAAGGAAGTCCTATATTTACTGTACAATTTGGCATCGGAGTCGATTTCACTCACAAATTTTATAAAATTTGGATTTCAATTTTTTATCAATGATTCATATTTACTGGTGGAAAGTATGATTTTCGGGATTGTATCCTCGGCGCACTTCACAGTTGCTGAAAGCACAAGTCATTTCATCTGAAATTGTTATACAAAACTTAAAATATAATTATATCCATTCATAATTTTTCAAAAATTCCAACGAAGGAAACTTGACGTATCCACTAAATCCATTATTTCTTAGAAAACGGTCTCGCTGTCATAAGGTCTTTCGCTGTCAAATCCTATAGAATTTCACTAAGTAGCACGCTCTTTTTAAAGCGAAGATTTTTTCTTTCTCTATGGTGACAACTAATGCCAAGGCTGCCATACTAAATGCCATGCCTGTGTCAATGACCTGGCGTAACATATTGATTATCCAATCTTGTCAAGCATGAATGTCATATACTAAGTTGTGGCAATACAAAAGGCCTTTATTTCATTGATAATACAGTTCAAACTCACATGGTTACTTCCACAAACACTGTCTCTTTACATGCTAAATGAATAGAATGTAGTCTCCAGCACATCAGGTTATACGTGTATATTTTACCGACTCAAAAAAATGAGGTTATTAATTCTGTTATGAACCTACTGTTTTTTTTATTATTATTATTATATAGGCAGGATATTTGGCCACAATCTCACCTGATGGTAAGTGATGATGTGGCCTAGGATCATGTCTGACTACTATAAATAAATAATCCCAAATGACTTTGCGACTAGTATCGGCAACGTACTTAGAAATGTATTACGTACTTAGAATTTCTATAAAATCAGTGACATTTTTGCGTAATTAATTTTTATTTATTTATTTCTAGTAATTTTATTTATTCTTGACATTATTTAATTTGAATTATTTTTATACGATTTTGACTTTTTATTTAAATTCGGAAATGATAATTTAATGATTTAAATGTGACTTTAATTGGACCTATAATTATGATATTTTTAATGTTACAATTATATAAACCATTTGCATGCCATAGTTTTTGGTAAAATGTGAGGACTTATTTTTGTACCTGTACCTACCACCTATTGCAACCATGTTTTGAGCAAATAAATATTTCATTTCATTTCATTTCATATGATATTCTAAGTATTCTTCGCTAAGCCAACAAATAAATTACACAATGGCATGTCTAAGGAATCTTTCTATTCAATAATTGCACATTTTTCCGAAGTCAGCTTCCGTAACAGCTGTAAAAATAGACGTAACGAGGAAAAAGTTTTGTGTAAAAGTGAAGGCTATTTTAAGATTATGATTTTCATGATTAATTTATTATAGTTTAATGGCAGTTTAGAGATATTTTATGCAAATACAATTATCACAAAAACCGAAACATATTATCCCCTTCCGAACGTTATAAATACTATGGCCTTGAGAGAACTAACTATAGATAATATTATTTATCTCAAAATCGATATTGAATGAACGTATAAAAACTTCCGACAAGAATGACTACGAGAGATTATGATTGGAAGTGTCAAAAGTTAAGTGTGATATAGATGATTTATTTATGTAATACCAAAGACAAGATTTAAAATATAATCTCGAAGTGAAACATATCATTGTCTTGCATGATTTGAATCAGCATCAACTAGCTTTATGAGTTCAAACAGATAAGTATGTTAAGATATTATAAGATTTCATAGTGGATTGGGTTAGAAAGGTTACTGTTACACAAATATTTCAAAAGGACATTGGGCAAAGGTCTTACCTAAACTATGAGGTAGTTTGAGCCATACTCCACCAAGCGGATTGATGAAGGGGTGTTTGCAACTGCAAGGAAAGCAACGGCTTTACGTGCATTCCGAAGCACCGAAGATGCTCGTGATATACGTCGCTTATATGGTCGGAATGGTCACCCATCCAAACACAACCGCGCCGTAAGCTGCTTAACTTCGGTAATTATTACCTAGAGGACATACTCTGAAATTGGTCTCATTGCTAACGGGATGATAATGATTATGATGGAATCTCGGCTTAATCGAGGGAAACCCTCAAATCTTATAAAGACGTAGTGTTTTTGCACTAGTAAATTTTTGGATCTCGGCTAAATCGAAGTAAACCATCAAATATTATATAGACGTATAGTTCTTGCACAAGTATCTTGATTGCGACATGTCTTTGCGTCTAACAGTCACATTTTTTTCATGAATCACTCAACAAAACATACAAAGAAGTTCTAATGAATACTAATACACATATTATTTCAATTGTGATAGGGGAAATCCCTAACAGACATGATCATGTGAATAAAAGATGTTTACTTTGTCTAAGACAGGTAGGTTAGGTAAATAATCTGATAAATCCCGCTATTTACCCAGTGGCAAATAGTATAACAATGATATATTACATACTTAAATAAGTTAGGTATTTCGATAAAGATCATATTTATTGAATAAAAACCATTAATAACATATTTTCATAAAATTAAAATAAACAATTAAGGTGCTTTTAAATTATCCTCAACAGATGTCATACAGTTTTTTTTTAAATGCATACGGACGCTTAATTTTTTTATGCAGTTACTTTAATTAAATTTCCTAAACCAAGTTATTTTTTATGAAATTATAGACCATCCGGTCACTCACTCTTTCCCATTCCAAGTCACATTTTTTTACAATTTTTAACTCTTTTTAACTTTAGGTAGGTTTTGTCTTTTTTTGTCCCATAATTTTTGTGACATCTGCTCACCCTATATTTTGGTACCAATTAACTTTGATCAACATCTAGATATATTTTATTAATATAAATTGCACTTGTAAAAAGACAACTGTGAACCTGTGACAGACGAGGAATTGAACCCCGTGTCTTACGCAATCCGGGCGTATGCCTATACCACTCGGCCACCGTCACATTAACAGGCCTGTTGAATTTTGCAAGCGCTTCTTAACGCGTAGGCTGCGTGACACGGGGTTCAATTCCTCGTCTGTCACAGGTTCACAGTTGTCTTTTTACAAGTGCAATTTATATTAATAAGTTTGTATGGTGACAAAACACTATAAAAACAAAAAGTTACTTGACCGTAATGCTCAGAGTAATAATAGTTCCCTAGCCGATTTCGACTACGGTGGCCAGTCACAACGACAAACCGACAGCGCGGTACATTTATAGTGCACAAGTGTGTGCGCAAACACAGGTGCACTCTCTATTCCTTTCACACTCATAGCCCGATGGGACAGCAATTTGACACGACCGGAGAGAGATCAGGCGCCGGACCAACGGCGCAACGTGCGCACCGAGGCACGGGGGTGAAACACCGCCAACTTCCAACAGAAAAACCCAGGTACATATTTTTGGCCCGACCCGGGAATCGAACCCGGGACCTCTGGCGCAGCCGTCGCTATAAAAATGCGACCCTCTAATAGTGATATTTTAATAACGATAAAGGTGTCTACCTCTTTCACCGCAGCATACCATGACCGTGCTAGGAACGTGTATAATCCTACTACTATTATAAAGGCGAAAGTTTGTAAGTATGGATGTATGGATGTATGGATGTTTGTTACTCTTTCACGTAAAAACTACTGAATGGATTTGAATGAAACTTTACCACAATATAGTTTATACATCAGAATAACATATAGGCTACAATTTTTGAGGTTTCTAATGTGAGGTCGTAAAAAAACACATTTTTTGCGCTACTAGACGGGACGAACCTGAAGTCCACGCGAACGAAGTCGCGGGCAAAAGCTAGTTAATAATAATATTATTATTATTTGTATTGAAAACTATGACACTGTTTCCACTAGACCGTTCCTTCACCGACCGGGAGATTCTTTGGGCGGATATTTTTTTGTTACCTCCTTTTAAACTTCCCTTGGATGCAACAAATACTTCACTGAAAACCACATCAAAATCGGTTCAGCCGAACGCGAGATAATCGTGGATGAACGTACATACAAAGATACATACATACAGGTCAAACCGAAATAAGGTTTGGCAAACTGAAACAATATTAAGATTTGACTAATTAATACTTTTGCATTGATTGACAAATTATAACCAAAATGTGCGGTTAAAACACGCTTGACCTATTGGAACTTTATTTGCACTTGACGAGTAAGTTACTAAATCGAACCTCCTTGTTTGGAAGGCGGTTAACAAACGTTTGTATTATAAATATAAATTGCACTTAAAAAAAGCAACCGTGACTCTGTGACAGGCGAGGAATCGAACCCCGTGTCTTCCCACTCGGCCACCGTCACATTAACAAGCCTGTTGAATTTTCAACTATAAATCAAGCCTGTTCAACTATAAATGTTTGTATCTTACAATCAACTTCAGATAATTGCAAACAACCTTCAGAAACTCTCATAAATACGTTCACCCTGTATTTCTGTACCAACAGCAGATAACAATTTCCATTTTCCAATGATATTCCTAGAATTATTTGCACAAGATGTTTGTGTTACAAACAAGTATTAATTATTTGTTTAGTGATAAAAACCGTGCTAAAAGGACATATAACGGGTATTGGGGTGTTTCGCACCGCGAGGTTTTCGGACCGCGGGGCGAACCGCTTAAGTGCTGTTCCAGAATGGGATTATTCGCACCTCCTCCCTTTTCGAAGTCGGTACCAGCACTGAGGATTCCGTGCCCCATTAACTGAATTCGGGGTCCACTTATTTCCACTTAGCCCCCCCCCCCCCCCCCTTACTGTATTTTTTACTGTTATATCTGAATCGGAAAGTGGTTAACAAGATACACCTACATACCAAGTTTCAGCTGTGTAAGGCTAATAGTTTCAAAATAAAGTGGCTGTGACATACGGACAGACAGGCAGACAGACTTGACGAAACTAGTTAACTAACTAGTAAACGAGTTCCGTTTATTGCCATTCGGTTACGGAACCCTAAAAACCATCACAAGTCTTGGTGACTTTATTTGACTTTATTACGAAGACATTCAACACACCAATCGGGTTTTCTCCCGCAAAATCATAACCAAAGATGCACAATTCCAAAAACTACAATTCAATTAGTAGCTTTCATAACATACCTTGTGTTTGAGCTCATTCTCAAAACATGTACATGTATTGCCACAACATATCAGATATCCTACTCGCGTTGGAAGACATCTTCTGATGTAGAATCTTTCATGATGTGTTACTATGTTAAATTGAATAGTGACAGACAAATCATTCATTAAAAAAAAAAACCGGTTAAGTGCGTGTCGGACCCGCGCACTGAGGGTTCCGTGCCACCCTTAACTGAATTCAGGGTCCACTTACTGTCACTTAACGAAAACATCACAATATATTGCGACAGCAAAAATAACTTTGTTTTTTATAGTGTTTGTATGAAAGACAAAGTTATATTTGCGGTTGATAAAAATGTGCAATATCTCAAAAACTACTTGTTCGATCTCCTTCAAACCAATTTTCGTTGAAAGTTTTTGTTGAGATCTACATCACATATTTTTTTCAAAATTTTCACTTTCTTAGTTCAAAAGTTAGATGGGGGGGACGCCCATTTTACCACTTTGGAAGCGTCTGTATCTCAAACCTTACACTTTTGGAAAAAATGGTTTTAGCAACTCAACATCATTCATTTTAAAAGACCTATCCATAGACACCCCACACGCATAGGTTTGAGTAAAAAAAATTTTTTAGGTTTTAGTTTCATGTACGGGAGCCCCCCCTTAAATATTATTTTTTCTTACGTTTTGTATCTGAATCGGAAAGCGGTGAACAAATTACACCTACCTACCAAGTTTCAGCTACGTGATGCTTATAGTTTCAGAATAAAGTGGCTGTGACATACGGACGGACAGACAGACAGACAGACAGACAGACAGACTTGACGAAACTATAAGGGTTCCGTTTTTTGCCATTCGGCTACGGAACCCTAAAAATGAATTGTTATTTGTGTTAGTCTTGCTAAAACCCGAGAACGGCTGAACCGATTTGGCTGATTTTGGTCTTGAAATATTCATGGAAGTTCAAAGAAGGTTCAAACGGTGTCAAAACATAGGGAACGGGGACGAAACAAAGTTCACCGGGATCGCTAGTAAATAAATAAAAAGTTCGCTTCAACCAAACAAATTTTAAGAAAAATAAATAGAGATATTGGACCGTGAAGACGTGACGGATTCGCGAGGAATCACTGGTAGAAATACAAAAGACTTCAGTTACATAAAATATACAATACATTATGCTTATGTCGCAGCTAGCTAGCCATTTCACTGAATGGCTGGCGTTTAATGAACTGCGTAGGCATTAAATTAATTGACTGATTTAATCAGATGGCCCCTACACATACAAATCTACAGCTGTTTAAATAAAACGAAAATGCACAATGGTGACTAATTTGTATTGTATTAAATACGACTCTTAAACACATTTCTTTAAATATTCATGAACTCAAAAAAATAAGGGCATCTGTATTCCGCAAATAATTAAACATTGCACTGACTAGAAGTAGGTATCGGTATTGAATTTAATTGTACCACATACTGGACGGAGAAAAAGACAAATGACAAATATTTTAGTGAAAACCACAACTTTCTTATAGAATTGTTTCACAACATTGCCTAATGGCTAAGCAACGAAAGGACAATCGAAATACCTCGTTCAATGAATATCAATTGGATCGAATTAAAGTGCGTATCACCAAAAGCTATATTTTTGAATAACTCGCATAAAATATTACGAGCGACTTTTGTTCGAAAATCAATTAATAAAATACAACTAAAATCACGCTTAATACAGACGGGAGTAATTACAAAATTGGGATAATATCTATCAAATATGAAAATGAATCGCAAAATGTGTTGGTAAGCGCATAACTCAACAACGCCTGGACCAATTTGGCCAATTCTTTTTTTGATGTGTTTGTTATTGTCAGGAGAGGAGTTATTGGAGGAGAAATATTTAAGTAACTTCTTACTTTCTTAGCGGGGCTGGGGGCGAAACAGAGTTCGCTGGGGCCGCTAGTAACCAATATACATATTTCTTTCTTTATAAATGTACGCTAGTATCCAATATACATATATATCTTTCTTTATAAATAACTGCATTCCGTGTGGAATGTGGATTCCAACTGAGGCCCGCCATACACCGACAGCTTCAAGCAGTACGTACACATACACGGAACCGCTCGAGCAGTTGTGACTGCTCCGGGCGGTTAGCAGCACGATGCGGGCCATTATCAATGGCAGCTTCAAGCTGTTGACTATGTCTACAAGAGCGGTCTGTGTATGTTGATTACTGGCTAACAGCTCGAGCTGTCCGTGTATGGCGGGCGAGCCTGATTTTCATTCGAATATCCAAAATTCATCAAAGAAAATCACATGCCATATTTACGCGAGTGATTCAAAAATAGTTTCCCAGATGAACACTCAACGTCTCTGTGTATGTTTTAATCAAGCAAGAGTGATGCAAATAAAGATAAAAAGAAACAAACAACCAACAGAGTTATTTTTGTACCCAACATCTGTACCTAAGTCATGGATGTTATAAGTATGTATTTTAGGTATTAATGAGAGACGTCCCCGTCATAATCGTTCGGTACTTTGTAACAAAAGAAAGAAAATTCCTTAATTCGAAACCAAGACAATTGGTGTGTTGTCTGGCGCATATAATTAAAAATAATTACATTAGTTCACCAAATATCGGTGGAAATAGGTATTTGTTTAGTGTCTAACAACAGCCAGTTGATTGAACCTTGTTTAAACATTGCTAGCAATAACCAAGTTAATAATGATTCGTAGATTTAACCTTATCGAAAAACTCGATTGGAAAAGAAATGAAAGGTAAACACCAAGGACAAGGTCGAAACGCGATCTTACTGATCTTAGTTTTAAGACCATCGTGAGTAGGTCAAAATATTTGTCTCACTCCATAAAGGTTTACGGGTTGGATTCTCGCCCGCAAGCATATTTTGACCGCAAATGTATGCAATTTCGGGCTATGTTAGTCTTACTTGCGATAGTCAACCGTTAAAACTACTGGCGGTCCCCGCCGCGCTAGTATGGTGGTATGCATAAGGTATTTTCTGACTAAAATACAAGCATATTTTTTTAATGTTATTCTTCATGTGCTACCGACTGTAGGTATGCATCTAGCTACGCCTTTAAGAAGCAGAAATTGTAGTATTGTGACATTCCTAACATCCTTGTATTTAGCCAGACAACTGTTCTATATTTCCGTACATAATTTCCTTGTAAAAAAGAGCATGTAAAGTAAGCCTGCTTCTAATCTTTCCAATTTTGAGATTCACAGCAGTTTCAAAGCATTCCTACTTTAGAAAAACTTTATATCAACATAAATAATGGTATACAGAATCCCCCATTATTACAAAAACTGACGGTTCTGTTTAACAAACAACAACAACTGTCAAAAGAAAGAGCTATAATATTTAATTAAAAATTTTTTTGCCTGTCTCAGAATGTTAGGTCTACTTTCACCACCAACCGGTATTACACTTTATCCAGGGACTTACTGTATTAGAAGGATAATGTTCATCATAGGTATCTATCTAATAATAATACAGTATTGAAGAATTAGCGGGAATATGTAAGTATATCATTAATAATAAAAGAAGAAGAAAGCTTAATCAGAAGGGAAAAAAGCATAAGAAAGAATTGAATAATGTTTTACAAAACTTTTCAAGATAGAAAGTTTATAAATTAAAAAGTTGCTATAATCTTAAAAATAAAGATTCCATTCGCAGAGGAGTTATGAGAATAAATATCATTGATAATAGACATAAAACAAATATAGGTATTTGTATAATTATTATTATGATCATGTTAGAACGCCATAATTTGTTTTTTATTTTTTGTTACTGCTACACTGCCATTTGGCAGTGTGAATACATTAGCAAGTAAAAATAGTATGTCAGATTAGGCTATGTAGGAGACAAAGAAAATACATTGAAACTGAATAATTATGTACATTTACTACTATACCATATCGCTGAAAGGCCGTAACAAAAACGTATTTGTTGCCTCATAAATTGAAAGTCATGAAGGACTTCAATGAAACTATTTATAAAACTTAAATTATTATACATTGTAGTGCAGCTATTGAAACAATGAGATACAGGCAGTATTGCAGACAATATAAATGTTCATCTAAGTCAAAACGTGACTAAGATTGAGCACATCGTTTCGTGAAACTTTGTAAAAGAAAAATATAAATGTTTTTTTGTCATACCTACATTTACCGACGAATATTAGTAAGTTTCATGAATATTTACATATTATAGAAGTATTATTTGGAGGGTGTGTAATATATAATATAACAACATATCATATAAAGTTCAAAACATATACAATCACATGATATAATTTTGTTTAATATAACACTTTTTTAGTATAATGATGGAATGATATAATTTTGAATGATATAATTTTAAAACGTATAACAAACGATTGAGCTAAAATCAATTGATATAAAGACCATTTAATATAACATTTACATGATATAATAATTAAAATAAATAATGTTTATTTAGTATAATAACATTTAGTATAACATTCATGTACGATAACACTCTTTTTAAATAATATTTAAAACATATAATGATGACTTCATATAAACTCCAATTAATATGATATCATATATAATATAAAAACAATTACATCAATAAAAATGCAGCTGCTAGGTTATTCAAGGCTTGGAGGATGCAGGCGATGATGCAAGCAAGCAGGCAAGCAGCATGCAAGCAGGCATACAGCATGCAAGCAGGCATGCAGCATGCAAGCAGGAATGCAGCATGCAAGCAGGCATGCAGCATGCAGCATGCAAGCAGGAATGCAGCATGCAAGCAGGCATGCAGCATGCAAGCAGGCATGTAGCATGCAAGCAAGCATGCAGCATGCCAGCAAGCACACATGCATCACTAATTCCACGTCTCCGGCGCTGCGGGAAGTGCAGCCTCTCCGCCCTTGCGCAACAAAGTGCAGTCACCCACGCTCACCTCCACAGCTTCGGCTTTTTGGTCGCCTCGGCCTTTGGCCTTCGGCGACCAGCCTCAGCCGCTCCGGCTCGCATGGGTGCCTGCCCCTTGTTACAGCGGGCGGAGGCTGCTCTCCCTCCGCGCCTCCGGCTTCTAAATTACACTCTAGTATCGGGCAGACAAGTACCACGGCGAAGTGACCACGGCGAGTCGGGGTTAACATAATTCAGATTTTTGATAATTAGTTTTAAAACAACAATTGAAATTATACCAAGTGAAGGTTATATTAATTTGACGGTTATTTCTTTTAATCATTATTTGAAACGTTATTATCTCAAATAATAGTTATATGAAATAATGCGTATGTCAAACAAAATTATATTAAATGAACGATATATAAAATAAGTTTTATTTCAAATGTTTTTATAAGATGTGAACGTTATACTAACTGGTATTATATAAAATGAATATTATGTGAAGTAAACGTTATGATAAACAAAATTATATCATGTGTTTTTATAACAAATGTATCTTATGTAAAGTGATCGTTATTAAAGTTGAATTATATCAAATGATTGTATAACAAATGAGACGCACCCTTATTTGGACATCTTGTAACGGAGATTAATTTTTAAAACTTATTTCAATAACTTTGTGCAACTTACCCGAAAAGAAAGCTGTGCCAACAGTCAGCTGATCAAGCAACACAATAAAACCAAAAACAGGCACTATTATCACAATTTCCAGCACTGGGAGGCAAGTGTAATTTGATCTATATGAGAAAGAAACCGAAACAACTTTAATTTTATCCGCGAACGCAACGAACACGAATAAAACGAAAGGCCTTGCTGCACCACAAAGGGAATTTTTTGAAATATGCTCGCCTGCCTCGTCGTCCGTCGCAAGAAAGTAAATTGGGATTGTCAGTGTCAACTGACTGCCATGTGTCAAAGACTGGCTGTCACATTTGAGTGACGAAGGAACGAATGGCTGTCCGTGGGCGAGTCCATAAATGTGTTCTTTTTTTTTGTATAACATGGTAAGTAAATAGTAGTTTTTACAATTAGATTAGTCATTGATTTTATGATTCAAATCCATAGAATTAACGTTTTTCATTAAAAACAAATGAAAATATTTTTTACAATCTCAGTATAATACATAATACCACAGGCAGCTTTTAATTCACTTCAAAAGAGAGATGAGTGTTTAAGAATACACGTAGGTACGTACACAAATACTTACTATACACCACCCACAGCTATAGTGGGCGCCTACCCGGATATAAACCCAGCCACTGGATAAATATCCAATCCACTTTTAACCCACCCGATTCCAATTGATACCGGGTATAAATTAAAGCCTGTTTATAAAAATTAAATGAAACATTTTTATGGAAGTTTGTCACTTTTATGGTGCGATTCAATTTCTTTTCAAGTAGTGTAAAATACTGAACTATAAAAACCGGTTAAGTGCGTGTCGGACCCGCGCACTGAGGGTTCCGTGCCACCCTTAACTGAATTCAGGGTCCACTTACTGTCACTTAACGAAAACATCACAATATATTGCGACAGCAAAAATAACTTTGTTTTTCATAGTGTTTGTATGAAAAACTAAGTTATATTTGCGGTTGATAAAAATGTGCAATATCTCAGAAACTACTGGTTCGATCTCCTTCAAACCAATTTTCGTTGCAAGTTTTTGTTGAGATCTACATCATATATTTTTTTCAAAATTTTCACTTTCTTAGTTCAAAAGTTAGAGGGGGGGGACGCCCATTTTACCACTTTGGAAGCGTCTATATCTCAAACCTTACACTTTTAGAAAAAATGGTTTTAGAAACCTCAACATCATTTTAAACGACCTATCCATAGACACGCGTAGGTTTGAGTAAAAAAAATTTTTTAGGTTTTAGTTTCATGTATGGGAGCCCCCCCTTAAATATTATTTTTTCTTACTTTTTGTATCTGAATCGGAAAGCGGTGAACAAAATACACCTACCTACCAAGTTTCAGCTATGTGATGCTTATAGTTTCAGAATAAAATGGCTGTGACATACGGACGGACAGACAGACAGACAGACAGACTTGACGAAACTATAAGGGTTCCGTTTTTTGCCATTTGGCTACGGAACCCTAAAAATGGTACATTATTATTTAAATCCAATAAAAACTGTCATTTAGTTGCAAATACAGTGCGTACCTGCATTTTGGCAATCCTAAAGGGGAAGAGGGAGACTATGTAAGGTTAAACAGTTTTACAGGACAAGATTTTATTCAGTGCAGTACATGATGCGTATTTGTATATCTAAGAATTAAGTACGAACTAATTTTATAAATATATACATATAATATGATTGAAATTTAAGAAAGCTTATCGACAACATTTAATGCAATAATGCAGCCTAACGTATCGATGTGTAAACCATTAAGCGTTTTACGAAAGGTCACGTCAACGAGTTATTCTGAAAATACTACGAAAGTATTAAACACATTAAAAAGAAAGTGAAGTGCTTAGTAAATTCATTACTTGTCAGCTCTACGATTACACAATGACCATATGATAGTTACACAAGCGATAAGTATGCAAACAAAAACAATTCCTTTCCAACCCTTCCCTTTATCTTTTTATCTACCTGGGATTGCCACGTGCGCAGTTCCATCGCCGTTGGCTATAACTTGCCAGTTTTGAATGTAATGTCGCTGCGCGTAGTCTTTGTAATAACTATTTTTACAGCTTCTCGACCGACGACGGATTTAAGGTAGTACTGTCAAACATTGAGTTACAAATCTTACAAAAATCAAAAATATATTGTTATATAATACTTATAATACAAGAATGCTTTAGCAATTAAGGAATGATATGTTAAACGTGCTCAAAATATATTATATTAAACTCAAATACTGATGCAAAACAAAAAAAATACAACGAGATGCAGATTTACATTGAGTGCTGTCACCTCTACCAAGTACCACGTCATCAAATGAAATATGTATTGCAAAGTTGAGATAACTTCTTCTGTCTCTATCCTATTGTAAGTTATACTCATTTAAAAAATACCGTTGTTCATACTACTCAACATTATTTGATTATGTTGAAAAGAATAATATAATTTATGATTTTAAGTGAATATGATGATTGACTGTATAGCATAAACGATATTTCTAATCATATTGTAGGTTTAGGTATTCATACACAGCCAACTGATACTCAAAACAATGAGTATTCAACGTATTTTTTTTTTCTTTTTGTGAACTCGTTCAAATGTGTGTGTGTATTTGTGATGTCCTAAATTAATAAATTCATTTTCTTTCTTTCTTTCTTAAATTTAATAAATACCCAGCATTCTTAATAAACAACTGGGTAAATTAGGTAAAAATCAATTTTTACCTACCGGGTGGGAATAAATTGGATAAATATCCTTCGGATTTTAACCTACCCGCCCATCTATACCCACAGCAAAGCTGCAGCAGTGTTTCACTAATAATGACCAACAAATACGAAGTCACATCACAAGTAGTAACAAATAATAATATTTACAGGAACACAATAGACTTCCTACAACACGGCTAAAATAAACTGTTGCTATGTATATGGGCCATCGATCGTTCGAAAGTTGTAATGCAGGTAGCGTTGTAAGTCTACCGTAGCCTACCAAAACGCATGGTAGCCTACCGGTAGGCTACGGTATACTACGGAATACTAGGTAGCTTTCGTATTTAACATTTTTTATGGAGATTTTAAGAAATTATTATGAATTTACTATGGAGCCGGTGTCAAATAAATAGATTATTACAAGAAAAACTATAATATCTTGTTTTACCCATAAAAAGTAAAAAAAAATACGTAAATCTAGGAAATTCACTATTGATAATTGAAATTTCCTTATTTATTAGGGTACTACTAGTGTTGGAAGTCTACCTTAGCCTACCAATACGCACGGAACCCTACTGGTAGGATTCGGAATGCTACGGCATACTACGTAGCTTTCGTAGATAACGTTTATTATGGAATTTCCAAGATATCACAATAAATCATGGTTAAAGCAAGGTTTTTCACAAAACAAATTTTGCGTCTAATTGCTAGTAGTATTCTATGCATACCAGCTTCATCCGCAGCTTATGAAAGAAACGGGGAATAATAAAACGAGCGAATAAAAAATAACTTGGCGACTGATGATGACATACTGTTTTAATGACTCGAGCAGTATGAATTTGAGTAAGCGAATAATTAACTAAACTAACGACGAATATTGATTAATAATAAAATCCAGAACGAGCTTACAACAAGTGGGCTTTGTTAAATCCATTTCAGATATAAAAATACTATCCGGGCAACTAAATTACTAACTGAGCGACTAGAAATACAGAGGGGGCAGCTTTAATATTAAAATATTTTCGATTTTTCCAATTGAGGTTTTACATAACGAACTACAAAAAAGTTCACTCTGAGCAAAGTTTTGTGAGCTGCTGTATTAATGATTATTGGTTACTGATATTCTATTTGAGGTCTTATGTTTTATATTTTAGGCAGACTATAATATGTATGAAACGCGTTTTGGGTCTAGCAATTCGGTTCAAATTAATTAATTATGATTATTATTAACAACACCACTACTGGAAGCAAAAAGATACCCATTGGTCAAAAATGAAAACGAGGCCGTGCTAGCACTTATCTACTAGTGACGATGAGTAGTAGAGCTCCTCAACCCTCATACCTATTAATGTTCCTTATAGTATTGATAAAAAAATCACTTTTTTTATTGACTGAAGCGTCTTTTTTGAGGGCTTCGTAGTCTAACGGAACCCTTATAGTCTCGCCATGTCCGTATGTCCGCAGTTCAGCGCAGTCAGGTGTTAGAAAACTGTAATTTTGCATAAGTATGTATTCTAATTTCCTCGCCAAAGTGGTATAATAAGATTTTGAGAAATATTTTTTAATATACTTTATTAAACATAAATAAAATAAGCAAATTAATTGTCATGTAAATTTTTGCACAATTTAAATTCTTACATACGTAGTATACGGAAACCTTCGTGCGCGAATCCGACTCGCACTTGGCCGGTTTTTTTTATTTATTTATATTATTTTTATTTCGATTATTATTACTTTTTCGTAATACATTGTTTAATTTAATTACCTACTCTTATTAAACTTTTAGTAATTCAATTTCTTTGCTAATAGAATATTTAGTGTATCTTCAAATAGTAATTTCATAAGATGATTTTTTATTTAAATGTGGCCTCATAGAACGCTACCTAGATTAGTATTTTTCAAAGTAGTTTTTGCATTCGAAACACCTCATTTAAGATAAAATACCGCTCAGTTCGAAAAAACCATTTGCCAAATATTGAAAAAAATGCAGGACGTAATGTTGACACTCAATCAAAAATTAGGTCGCTCAAATATTATGAAGCTTCTCATTTTGTATTTAAAGTAACTCAAATTATTCTTTGTAAGTTGCTGATCTATTGATTTCTCGTCACTCGCACTCAGTCGCTCACTTAGTAATTCTCTAACCCAAATTAAGTATTTTTGACACTTAAAACATTAATTTACAGTCGCTCGGTTAAATACTACCCGAAAGAAACTAGAGCACATTTTGAAAAGTACCAAATGTGATTATGTGACATACCAAGTCTCGTAACGTATGGTATGGATAAGGTTTTAGTAGATTTTGTGGTATAACTTGGCAGCATTACAGTGTCATTCTCATTTTTTGAAGTTGTTGACTTGACTTAATCTGTGTGAAAAAAAAATTAAAAAGTAAACGCCAGTGATACGCGAGTGCAATACGTATTTTTCGTTGAACACTTGAAAATCACAAGTTAATTGTTGAAAAAAACATTAATAAAAGGTGTATTGTGTATGGATAGTTGTTCTTGACATCAAAATAATCTTGTGTACGCAATGATTATTGAAAATCCAGACGCTTTCAAGAGCTGGTTGACGTCCATATTGGAACCCCTGTGAGTAGCGGCCATTTTTTCATCTTTTATTTACAATTTCTGGAAAAAGAATGCGTTGCAACGTGGAATGTTTGTAATCTACCGTAATGATGTACTTCTAATTACTGGTAAATGATATTTTAATCGGTATTTGATGCACGGTGTCAAATTTCATCTTGCCATTTCTATTTTCTGTCAATGTCACAACACATGGCGAATTTTTATGCAATTACTCTTTTGCAAAACGCTCCCTGATACGTTTTTTGGTGCCAACGAGTTGATAAATTTTCCAAAACCTTTTTTATACGTTAAAATTTACGAAAAGAAAGAAAGACTTCGTACATTGGCATGACACGATTCTGCTTCTTGCTTACAGCAAGCAGCTTGCTGTAACTATGTATTTCCTGGAACTTCTAATCTAAATGGGTGTCTCCTTGACCAAGCGCTACGTTAAATTATAATATAGTCAGATCTTACACATGTCAAGCAATAGAGGTCTTTTCTATTTTTTATTAATCTACATATATACATAAATTATCTTCTTCACATCTATTATACTCCTAATGAATATTGTACATATACCTACTTTCACTGTACTATACACTTATAAGGCCCACTTGTTCATGTTGATTTAAACTAGAATTACGCTAAAATTGGATTAAATCATCATTCTGTCCCTGTCAGTTTAAAATTTGATGTGGACCGAGAAATAAGTATTAATCCTGGATTAACGTAATCCTGGTTTGAAACAACATGCACAAGTGAGCCTTAGTGGTGGGCCAGTACATTTGGTTGTAGTAATGCCTTTGGCAATGTCAAGAAAAATATTAGTAATCTTAGACCCCGTGCATACTGCAGTCTTTTTATCGCCAGAAAGTATGTGTGTGGAAGGCAAGAGGAAAACCACCACAATATCTTTACTGATTTGGAGTTTTGGAAAAAACTCCATGGACAAGAGCCTTGGTCTTAAATTCTATCAGATAAAAGCATTTCTTTGGAAATATTAAGAAAAATAAAAATAAGTCAGGTATGAATATCTATAAAATATACACATGATGTGACAGTAAAAATAAGCTTATAATAGGATCAGTTACAATCTCAGTTGGGGACACCAACTACAAAAATACACCAACATGGTGTATTAGTGTTTTATTTTTGTACAACTGCCCTGTGGGGTGAAACTTATTTCCATCTCGATTTTTATATCTGTAATGTTTCTAAACTGGTCTTTTTTTCCAAATAATTTACATCACCCAAGCCCAAGAGTAGTCTGAAGAGAGGTAAACCAGGGTTCCTCAAGATTAAAGGAAAATATAGTAGTTTTAAAGATAGAATTGAAAGCAAAGATGATAATATGCATACCTCCACTGGATGACTTATAAATACTTCTTATGACTTATTATTCATTATATGTTTTTTTTTATTTATGTTCTATAAATGGCACTCGATAAAGCAGCTGTGTCAGAGAAGGAATTAATCCCTGATACGCAATGCTGACAAGATGGACAGACGACCTTGTGAAGAATGCAGGATCGCACTGGATGCAGACCGCTCACAACCGGTCGTTGTGGAAAGCCATGGGGGAGGCCTATGTTCAGCAGTGCACGTCCTTCGGCTGATAATGATGATGATGATGACGCAATGCCTAAGTGCACATACCACTCCGTTACCTGCAAATAAGCTAGCCTGTAGAATTTGCGAGTGCTCTCTGTAACGCGACGCGTTAGGTATGCGTCCGGATAGCGTCAGACACAGGTTTCTATTCCTTGTCTGACACAATAGCATTTTACTACTGCAATTTAAATTAACTAATGTATCAGTACAAAACACTAAAAAACACAAAAATAAAATTGTTGTTTGTTATACTAGAACAGATATTTTAAAAATTGAGCAAATCTGAAGCTCACTATCATTGCATTAGTCATGTTCTATAAAGAAATACCCCCACACAAATTATTTGAGTAACACATTCATTAAAAATAGTCTACCTCCAGTGTAGTTTGTGTTTAAAGTACTGCACAGTGCTCCATGGCTGTATGTGAGCTTTCACCTATGTTAATTATAGTCAATGGTGCGGAACCCTTCATAGGCGAGTCTGACTCGCACTCTGCCGTGTTTTTGTTTAAATATTGTAGTTGAAAATGTATTTTAACTTGATATACATTATTAATGAAATCTATTTATTTCTCGAACTTGACGTCTTATCATGTTATGTCGTATGTTTTACTACATAAAATTATCTCAGAGATATCGCTATCTGTTATGTAACTTTTGTTATATTGTTGCGATAGTGGTTTCTAAGCGACACGTGATTTTGAAATTGTTAATTTTAAGGGGTTCCATAGTTCCACTCATTTCCCTTCTAAACCGGTCCGTCACCGACCAATACCGTCGCGTGTCTTGCACGGAGTGTGTTAGCAACGGCAAAATACGCTCTCGTTCCATGTAAAGATCCGTTCAGTGGGCATAGTAGAACATATCGTGTTGTTTTTACCCGACTTCAAAAAAGAGTAGGTTATCAATTCGATTGCTCGGTCATGGTATGATGATAATACCCAAACTTTTAATTGGCTTTTAACTGGTAACTGCCTCGGTGGCACAGTGGTTAGAGGGTTACATTTTGGAGGGCTGCGCACGAGGTCCTGGATTCAATCCGGGTGTCGGGCCAAAAATATGTAGCTGAGTTTTTCTGTTTAGAAATTCTCAGGGTAGCCCGGAGTTAGGAAGTTGGCGGTGTTTCACCCCCGTGCCTCGGTAAGCACGTAAAGCCGTTGGTCCTGCGCCTGATCTCTCTCCGGTCGTGACAGATTTCTGTGCCATCGGGCTATGAGAGTGAAAGGAATAGAGAGTGCACCTGTGATTGCGCACACACTTGTGCACTAAAATATGTCCCGCGCAGTCGGTTAGCCGTTGTGACTGGCCACCGTAGTCGAAATCGGCTAGAAGGCCTATTATTATTATTAAATAACTGAGTAAGGCTTACAATTTACTTGCAGATGCGAAGCCGACCCAGCAGCGTTAGCCAAATATGTGTACGCGCTAGTCAAGAAAGACAAGCCGCTTGAAGAGCTGCGAGATGGCATGGTCGATCAGCTTGACGTTTTCCTGCAGCATGGTAAGGTTGATGCTTCCAAAAACTTTTTCTCAACCCGGGAATCGAACCCAGGCCCTCAAAGACCCACCCTAATTAGGCACGGAACATTTCATGAACAACAGATGAAAAATAATATGAAATGTAAATCATTATTCACACCTGCTACTTTTTTTCATATAGACTGCTACAATTCGCACTCTGCGAAATCCTGGATCATACGCATTTCATTTCATTGACGATTGAAATGTAGCTGGCGAAGTCCTTGAGCGCGTACAAGCGAGTAGGAAGGATGTGCTATAAGCGGTCGTAGTGTGTAGTTTACGACGCACAGTTGTCCCAATGTAAAAAAAAGTGGACATGCTTCCTAGCCTAACCAAATTTTTTTTTAATTGTTGGTCTTACTATCACTATTATAATTATGGCAAAAAAATATTATTACCAAATAAAAAATAAACAAGTTTTTTTTGTATGGAGGAAATTCTTTTTTTGTCGATTGATCGGAAACCATAATGAGATCAGTGATGAAAGTCATATGTGTTAGAAAGGAATGACTTCCTTGAAAGCGGCAGAGATATAGGAGTTTCAAAATCGGTTTTTTTCGACTTAAGGCGACTATATTTTAAAATCAAATTTAAGTACTAAGTTATTATAGTAATAAATTTACTATAATAACTTAGTAATAATATTTACTATAATAACTTAGTATGTATGCATCACACACATCGTCGTTTATAGCAGTCCGTACGAAAATCGCATTATTAGCTTACAGTGAAATCCATATGAAATTCATGTGTCGCGTACTCGCGTCGCAATTGACATTGCGAAAAAAAACATTGACAATGAAATTTCACATGTGAATGTATGAAAAAACATAATTCATGAAATGAAAATGAATACAAAATTAGCAATCATTTCCATGCCTAACTCTAACATTTTAGTCCCTTTACACACTGCGACTTTTAGCATTGATACTAACGCGGGTTTTGGAGACGCGATGCGCATCGCGACTGCATCGCGTTTGCATCGCTGCTAAAAGTCGCAGTGTGTAAAGGCTCTTACAATCACCAATGAATGTATATATAACCACTGTGTATAAGGTGAAATCGTTTTAAGTGATTATATTTTAACAGTGTCTTTGTAAACATCATGAAAACAAAACACTTTCATTATTTTTTGGAAAATCGAGATTTCATTTTTATTATTTTCTTTAGCAAAGACACTATCATTTTTTCAAAACAGCACCCTGACAATTTATAAATTTATCAACTTCATCGGCTTCGCCTCTCTCAATTCAATGCCTAAACCTGTTTTTTTTCTAAGCTTAACCTTAATTAATAAAATACTGAAAAAAAAAAAACTCAAATTTTCTCAAAAACTAGCTGTTAAACCCCTAAAGTGTTTTCTACAAAAAATGATTAATTTATTGTGCTGAATCAGCTCTTTAAATATTATCACTTAAAACGAGGTGACCTTATTTATATAAGTGGGTCTGTATGCAAAAATAAACTACTTATGACTTATTGTTTTCTTCCACAGAAACGAAGCCATTCGTCGACATGCTGTTCAAATCGTTGGAGACCCAGGAGTACCTTACGCCGGCGGAGCCCCGCGCCTCGGAGCCCCGCGCATTGGAGCCCGAGGCGGAGGTGGAGCCTCAAGTCGAAAACCATGGG